>BGPR01052828.1:0-10527 GCA_013235015.1 Araneus ventricosus
TTTTCTCCCTATTTCTCAAAATATTTCTGAACATTTCAAACTTATTCGTTCTTTTAACACATTTTATGGTGATCAGACCTTGAAGCTGGAAAATGTCAAAGCGAAAGTGCTTGAGCATCAAATAAAAAAAACTTAATTCTTCATGAGGTGGATAAAGGCGTGAAGAAAAAGGATATTGCTTTAAAATTTGCTATTCCTCCAAACAGTTTATCAACCATAATAAAAAATCGTGATAAGATACAAAATTATGATCCGTCCAATTCCTGTTCAAAACGTATAAAAGCAGGTGTCTATGAAGATGTGGATGAGGCAGTTTTGAAGTGGGCAGTGTGAGAAATGAAAACAATACAGCAATGAATTGCGATGAAGACGAAGATGATGAAGATGGAAATGATCATGATGCAGAAATCAACAATCCCTCGTATGATGAAATGCTAAAATTCATTAATTTTAATATAAAACTATTTTTTTTAAATTTAGAAAACAGTGTATTCCCGGACAATGTTTTGTTTTATTCTTGTTCTCCTCGCAGATTTCTTTTTGATGGGCACGATATATTAAACAAATAGATATTAATTTACAAAATAAAGGTGTGATTAATTACTTTTTTTGATAATATTTAGTGTTTATGAATTTAAAATCTGTTTTGTGTAGTTTAAAGTAGTATTTTAATAGGTGAATCTCTATTTAACGAATTTTCCATATAACGAACTTTTTTCCGGGATTTAGCGACTTCGTTTAACAGAGGTCCGACTGTATTCTAAAAATTTATTTATATTATTTAATAATTTAATTACGCTTAAATTAATTAAATTGTAAAATGAAATTGATTAGAACTAAATATTTCCATCACTAGCAGTTTTCATTTCATTGCAGCATCCCTGGAGTGTCATGTCATTAATTCCATATTCATCAGCCGCCTTTCGCAATGAACAACCAGTCACCACTACTCCCACTGCATCTAGAAATGATTCCTTTGACTTTTCACCCCTATCCGTATTTCTTTTATAGTTCCTCATATCAACTTAAAAAAAAAAACATATTCTATAAATTAGAAGCTTACTCGGGGCAAGTTACACTGTAACAAGTAGCCCCAACGGAATTGTAGCAAGTATCCCCATGTGGCGAAATTTTATATCTTGATACGTGTGATATTTTAATTATACAAAAAAGAAATTACAGAAGAATCAGAAGAAGTAAACAATAACATCCAGTTATTGCATTAACAATATTGTCTATAATCAACTAACCGATTAAGATACAATAAAACAACAAAAATCATGCTTCAATAAAAATTATAACAGATTAAGATTAAACAAATAAAATGGGATCGAATACCGAACTTTTTCAAAGTGCCACTTCTCAGCTCTTCAGTTCGCTATTCGAGTTCTCTTTCATTTTTTTCTATTTTATTTGTTTAATCTTAATGTGCTATATTTTTTATTGAAGCATGATTTTTGTTGTTTGAGTGTATCTTAATCGGTTAGTTGATTATAGACAGTATTGTTAATGCAATAACTGGATGCTGCTGCGTTGCGCGCAAAAGGTATATTGTTATTGATATTCTTTACTTCTTCTGTAATTTCTTTTTTGTATAATTAAAATATCTTTCTTTTGCATTTTATTGGAAGTTGCTGCATTTTTGCGCCATTCTGTGTAATGCAAAGTTTAATTTTTAATATCCCTTGTTAAATTATTTCACTAGTACTTGATACGTGTGAGTGGCACAATACAGTTGTGCAGAATTTTTAAATATAAGGCTTTCTCGTAATATAGACGTTACACAGATATCTCCAAGGGTTCCGTCGCAAGTGAAAATGAAAAATTACTAACAGACACAAAATCAACATTACCAGAAGAATTCTCTCTGCTATTGACTGCAGGCACTCCAATTTTCGGTGAGAAAGACACACGAATGAGGGCTACCATTTAGTGAGAGAAAAGTGAGTTTCTACAGGAAGTTAACTTAAAATTCGAATATAACAACTTACCCCGTGTAACAACTAACACCGGTCTCCCCTATAGCAAATTTTGTTTAGTCAAAATTTGAAAAATCGGATATAGCGAATCCTCGGTTATAGCGAACTTCTGTATCAGTTCGTTGAAGGTTCGTTATAACTGGGTTTAACTGTATTAATATAATTATTTGATGATCTGTAAATAAAATGAAAATATGTAAACGTAATTTAGGTATTTAGAGAGTTAGGTACTTAGAAAGTTTTTTAACGTCATTTTCTTGCGTTTTGTTCATTTTTAAATCGGAGGGCGGGGGAGGGGGGGGGGCGAAGACTGAAGTTCTGAAAAAACGTTCTCGTTTAGAACTATATTGCAATAATTTTTTTTCCCTGAAATATATTCGTCCCGTTTTTCTTTATGCTCTAGTTTAGTTTAGTTTAGATATTCATAGTTAGCATTCATGTCCCGTTTTGAAGCATCAAGAGAACTATTTTGGGACGGACCTCGTAATTTTGAACCGTGGTCAGATGATGAGGACGACACCTGAGCTGGCACCCTTCTCTCCAAAATTCCGCAGCACACCAGCGGAGGACATTTGTCCCCGACGGATTTAACGTGCACCAGATCCGCTTACCTGGCGGTTCTTCGGTGGAATCGGGTTTCGAGCCTGGAACCCTCCGGCCCCGAGGTTGAGACCTTACCACCAGGGTACCGCGGCCTTTTTTTATGCTCTAAGCTGGAATGTAATAGTAATTTATTTTGATAACTGAACATATTTTTGTTGAAAAATTCGAATGAAGTATATTGACATGTTTGTTTGGTTACTTTAAAAACAAATTTTCCAACTTTTATCCCCATTGGTCAATCGAAAATTGAATTAAACCGCATATTCAAACTCAATCATCAAAAGATTTATCTATGGAAACGACTTCCGTTCTGACAAGTAACGAAATTAACCCACTTTCTGTTCAAGAACACAATTAATCATGAAATGGACTTCGCTGTCTTAAAATTGTACCATCTTTCCAAAAACCAAATATTTCCCTTTGTTTTGTGCAAAGGGGAGAATCCCCTTCCTAAGTGTTCTCAATTCTTGCAAATCCTCTTTGCCTAAACTGCAATTCCCGATGACCGCTAATATTGTTATGGCCCTCTCAGTTTTTATAACTGTCCTCCCCCCTGCATAAGTTGAGGGAAGTCCCCCTCTTTCCATTACGCGGTTAAATCACTGGCCCAGCCCTCTGGCTGAGTCCCCCACTCCCCTTCCTGTTATATGGAGATCGTCTTTTGTGCTAGCGGATATGGCCCAGTCCGTGACAAATATGAAGATGAAAAAGGGTCTTTCTGAACGGGGAAAGGGCTTTGTTTTGTGATTGTTATGACTGAGGGATGGATTGGGGTTTGAAGTTCCTTATGGTGTGCTGGCAGAGTGTGCGCAGGGCAGGCCTTTAGCCGATTGCTCACAATAGGGCGCGCGTCAGAATAATATCTACTCTCCGCACAGTTCAGTGGCGTAACTAGGGTGAGCTAGGCAGTGAAAGTGCCCTGGGCGTTATTGCCAGAGGGTGAAGAATTGAGTTTAAGAATTTAAAAGAGTTATTTACCCTATGAGCATAAGATATTGTACGATATCTCCACCATGTTGTTTGATGTTCTGAATGCTACACAATATCGAGAAGATATCGGAGCAATATTGTTGAGCATTCGTGCCAATAGGGAATATATTTTACTCTCTCAAACGAAGGATACAAAGACAAAGCATTGTAATTGTCATGAAGTTCCACCTAGAAATTTTAGACAAATATATTAAATGTATTCGCTATTGTAGTCGTTAAATGATTTAACAGGCCGAGTTAAATTCTAATTTTCATTTTATTATGGGAGAGTGACGAAATGTACGTACATCTTCGTTTAAGTTTTAAGCCAAAAGAGAACAGAAGATCCCTGCTTTTTCTCAGGTAGCTATTTAACAGATAGACATGTGATCAAAGTGAAGGGAATAATAGCTATTTTTAGTATATTACGTAAGTGTTTTAGGAAAAATGCATGGCGGCAATAAGTCGCTGATTTCGCGAGTTGTGTGCGCGTGGAAACGATTAAAATATTCTTTTAGTAATAAATATGTCAAAACGAGAGATTTAATATACCTCCAGAGGGGAAAAAAATGAAACTGTAGTTTAAGAAAAGTGATTTTGGAATACATTAAAACTTAAAAATATATAATATTAGAATTTGAAATAAAATTAAGTGAGATTATTACATATATACATGTTAAATCGCCCGAGTCTGAAAAGACCATTTTTGTAATTACATCTGTGTTGTCGGTCTATCTGTAAACACAATAATAGAAAAACGCTGCTAGAACAGATGAAATTTGGTATGTTATCAGAACACCAAAATTTTAGGTTTCAATCAAATTTAGACGAAATCCTGTGCTTAAAAAGTCTGCGCATCCTTGCATATGTGGACACAATAGCATAGAAACTCAAAGAGCTAGAAGGATTCAATTTAGCATATGGTTTTCTCTTTAGAATTGCAGATCTGAAACAAATTTAAGTCTCAATGGGAAGAAAGGAACACATTCAAGATACATACAAGGTTTTCTTCACTATGCTACGAGGCACAAACTTCGCCACATTGTATTAATAAATGAGATAGTCAAGGGGATAACACTTCAGACAGTCTTTTCTTTGTCATAAGTCCTTAGATTGTACAAAAACTAAAAGAAAAAAATTTATATATTTTTTTCAAATCGGGCCCCGTACCTTGTAAGGCCTGCCCTGAGTGTTTGGCGTGCTTGACTGAATTTTGGTGCTGTTTGAGAGAAAGATCCCAGCATTTTCTTGCCTAAATAAAAGCCGGCCTAAAAATGTTCTTAGAAACTGTGTTCAGGTTGGATCATGGCCTCAAACATTTAAGGGAAAAATCTATACTTGTAGAAATAAGGATTAAATGTTATGAATACAAGTGAAATAATTTAACCAGAGATATATAACTACTTATTTGACCTGTCCTTACGGACATACAAATATCGAGCCACTGACAATTCCGAAGAACGTCAGCAAATTCGAGTACAAAATTTCCTCTCAAAGTAAACTGCTTCATAGGAAAAAAGACTAAAATAACCAACACAATTTCTCACAATTTCAAATTCCTATACGCACTTTCAAACTTACCTAAACACAAAATCTTGATTAATTACCAAATAACATAAATTAAAATACAACCATAAGGAAAGAAGGAAAAAAAAGGTTAAAATATATATAGGAAACCACAAATTAAAACCTAAACATGCAACACACTGCATCACAAGAAAAAGGCTAAATCAACCTATACACAACTTCTTAACACAATTTCAAATTTTCCTATACATAATTTCAAACTCTCCAATACACAATTTCTTGAATAATAACTAAATAACATTAAAGAATAATAATAATAAAGAAAAAAATATACAAGAGATATTAAAAATTAAACTTTGTATTATACAGAATGGCGCAAAAATGCAGCAACTTCCAATAAAATACAAAAGAAAGACATACTAATATATACAAAAAAGAAACTACAGAAGAAATAAACAATAGTAATAACAATTTACTTTTTGCGCGTCACGCAGCAGCATCCAGTAATTGCATTAACAATATTTTCATAATAAACTAACCAATTAAGATACAATCAAGCAGCAAAATTCATACTGCAGTAAAAATTATAACACATTAAGATTAAACAAATAAAATGGAAAAAATAAATGAAATATTATAAAGTAGTAAATAAATATATAAATGCTATGAAGTAGATAGCGTATTCCCATTCTTATATTTTCAAGTAGTAAAAAAACCACAGGTTTACTTAAAACTGTTGTACGCATCACACTAACAGCAGTTTAAGAACTTTAATTACTCTTTCATAGCTTGAGCTTCCATCTCTTCTTTTACTATTCGCTATATGTTCTTATCATATACTGCGAAGGCATGATATAAACTGGAGCATGGTTCACAATCAATCGACAAATAATAAACTTACATAAATAAATTTCAATCAAGGTTTCAATTTAAAGACTTTTGATATATTTAACCAACATGTATGTCGTATATACATGTATATATTTATCATTTGATTTTTTTTGTCTCTTGCCCTATTTAGTGAAACATGACATTAATATATAGCTATCGTACTTTTAAGTCCAACTGAATTTAATCCAAAAATTGTTTAGGGCGGCGGTGGCTTAGTGGTAAGGTCTCGGCTTTTGGGCCAGAGGGTTCCAGGTTCGAAACCCGATTCAACTGAAGACCCGACGTGTATTGGGCCTGTTGCACGCTAAATCATACGTACGGGGGCAAGCGTCCTACCGCTCGTATGGTATAGAAGTTTGGAGAGGGGGCGCCAGCTCAGGTGTCGTCCTCGTCATATGACCATTGTTCAAAATTACGAGTTCCGTCCCAAAATAGCTCTCATATTGCTTCAAAACGGGTCGTTAATAAAGCTAAAACCAAAAATTGTTCTTGAAACAAAATAATGTGGAAAGGTGAATTTTGAGGCATGAGTTCCAAGTTCCGCTTTGATTTCTCATACAATATCGGTATTTGGAACTTTCTCTTTCAACGGCACCTCTTTCATTTCTCTATCGTGAAAATTATAGACGGAATAAACCAGTTACAAAATGTCTCACGTGATTCTGAGCCAGAATCCAGTGGCGTAGGGGGAGGGTACACACGACCCGGGTACTTGTCTTAGAGGGCGCTATGAACGCAAAACGTTATTTGCCGTTATATGAATATATGCAATTTTTCAAAACTAAATATGACAAGAAGTCGAAAATAATATACCTGGGCGCCATTTCCATTGGATTAGCCCCTGATGACGACACTAGAGGCGAAAAAATAATATCATGCCCGAGGAAAAACTGCCCGAACAAACTACATCCATATATAAGAGGCAGAATTCTTCCTCGAAATATAAGAAAAAATTGACCCTTTTCGTACTCCAGTGCATCTGGAATTTCTGTTGTATTAACTTCCCGTTTTGAAGAAACATGAGGGAAATTCAAAATTCAAAAAATTAGCTTTTCAAAGATACTAATTTTTGTTTCGGGACAATTTTTTTCAAATTTCAATGAATTTTTAGGTATATTTTTAACAACACTTTTCATTTTTTAGTTACTGCGTCTATACGTACGAGCGTTGTGGCGACATTAAATACCTTTTTTTGTGTGCATGCTGTTGTTGCTGTATAATTAAGGGTAAATTTGTAAAAACACTATAAAGACAGACGAGTCGAACCGAAAACATTATCTTGATAAGATGCTACGGACTAGAGGCAGAGGCGGCGCCGGAAATTTTCCGACGGGGAGGCAAGACATCTCCGACGGGGGGCAAGCGAAATTTCTCTAATACAATAAAACACAATATTTAATTAAAGGTAATTAACTATTAATTAGCGAATTCAATTATAATAATTAATTATTTGGAATAATTAGCTATTTGTATAATGTCGGTGCAGTAAGAATTGTCTGACGGAACGTCAAGCAATAATAGAAAATGAAGAATTAAAAACATAAATCTCGTAGCAAATGAAGTGTACCGCACTGATATTGGGGAAAAAATACAGATTGTTATCTAAATCTCATGACTAAATAAAATAATAGCCGAAACAAGTGAAAATAATTATTAACTTTTTTTTAAACCTATAAATGCATAACTACATATTTAAAATTATTGGCAAAATCAGAGGACCAGTTCCCCAGCTCCAAACACTGGACTGATATCGATAATTTTTATTTCATAGGGAAGCTTATGTCATCAATGGTCGCCTGCATCTACCACCTTCCATTTTCGAGAGAAACCGAAAAAATACTCCTCTACTGCACATTCTCTTTTGGGAGAAACCATGAGATAGTTCCCCAGCCCGAACCACTGGACCGATTTCAACAACTTTTACTGCGTATGAAAGTTTTTGACGTTTAGATATATCATCACATCATCCTCCATATTCTAAATACTTCGCAAACTAAAGCTTTCCTAGTGTACCTCAGCCTCTACAACCGCCAACTTATTTCTCCAAGTTTCAAGCATAGGTACAGGATATTAAAATTAGAGGTGAACAGCTGGTCTCCAAAGGCGGGGAGTCTATATATTTAAAATAATTTTCTATACCAAAGGACCAATCCAACCACTGGACCTATTTTGACATTTTTTTTTCATATGAAAGCTTATGACTCCTAGGTCAGTCATCAAAGATCCCCTATCCCCCAACGACACTCATTTTTTAGAGAAATCGGAAAAACACTACTTCACGATACATTCTCTATGGGGAAAAACCTTGACTCAGTCCTCAGCCTCAATAACTGGACCGATTTCTCCAATTCATCTGATCACTTTGCAAGTATAGATAACCACTCAGAATGCCTCATGTTTATTGTGCAAGTTTAAAACAGTATTTTTGAACAGCTTTAATGAAAACGGTTCTTCAAAAAAGAACAAAATATCTACTCTAGGGGATGGAAACATTATTCAGAGCGATATCATATTGCATTTATGGTTCTGAAAACTTTTAGTCAAATTTGTGCAAAATATTAAAACTCAAATGTGATTTTTCGTTGTCCCATATCCTTTTCCACTAATCTATATGCAGTATTTAAAACTGAAAAAAGGTACTGGTTGCGAGCCGCGAAGCGCTGAGCACAGCGAGTTTCTCTCCCTCTTTATGTATATACTAGCAGTACGCGCCCGTGGAATCAGGACTTCAACAAAATGAAAACAAAAAAAACCCCACAATGACATGAAAAAGTTCTGAAAACAAAACAAAAGATACACATTATTGATTTCCCCGCTTATTTTTCTTCGCGATAATGACATTTCAACTGTAGAAAATACAGAGTACGTTAATCCGAAACAATATTAAAAAAATTGCAACTTGAAAATGATTATTATAAAGCAAATAAAATATGCGAGACACGTTAAGACACTGCCGAAAATAATAATCGAAGTCATTCAGTTGAAGGTTATGACGTCACCTGCGCTCTGCACCGTCAGCCATTGAAATTGCCTACAACGTCCCGGAAAAGCGTCACGGGAGGGAGCTCGGTAGATAAAAATATCTTTCAACTGACCAGGAAAATATTAATTAAAAATAACGGGGAAAGATATTTTAACCGTTCTTGTTTTAAATACGACAGAACCGTTCCAGTTATAAGCTGAAAAAAATTGAAAATAATAGTATTATTAGAACGTCGGATGCAGCAAATTTAAAAACAAAAATTAAATTTCGATCGCAAAACTGACTATTTTTTAAAAAAATTCTCAAAATTCAGTAAACTACGTTTGAAGCTCAAAGCAAACTTCATTAGAACGAAAATTGTTTACTCTATCCGATGGTGCGTTGATTGTTTTTCAACGATCATTAGAAAAGATACTACAGCCGTAAACGTGCCAAAAATGACCCAAAACATTAAATAAAAAATATTCTAGTATGAGAATTAAAATTCCATCTTCGTGGTGCATTAGTCATCTTTGCGATTACATGTGTGCCAAATTTCATGACTGTGAGTGCGATAGATTCGGCTGGACATCGCGCGCACGCACGCAAACATTTCCTTTTATAAGTATAGATTCTTCTGAAGAAAAGACTTTGTGTCTGCTTGGATCTTTAAGCTCTTTCGGAGGTCACTTTTTCATTTTTTTTAATTGGAAAAATATATCCCTAATTGTTTCGTCGGTATTTATTGATGAAAGGGAATAATATCATCTATTTTTTCTGAAGTCGTTCAGCTGAAAGTTTCATTCGATGATGATCGCAACCCATAGCAGATTTTTTGTCATAGAATCAGCACTAGAAAGGTAAAAATGAACTCTTGAATGTTAACCCCGATGGAGACCGAAAATCACTTTTCTCTTTACAATGAGAAAGGAATAATTAATTTCGATCTGATTTCCGGTGTTGATTTTGAGTGTATGAATTTTTTGTTCTTTCTTTCCTGAATTTTCTCTTAATAAAAAGTCTGTGGTCAGAGAGACGAAAGGAACGAAGTTGAAGTTGAACGAGCGACCAACCCGACAGATCAGATGGGTTTGAGTGGCTGTTAATAGAGGTTATTTTAACTTTATGTCTGTGGGCCGAAAAATTCCGTGCCGAACAAAAATGGTTGTTGAGAGGAGTGACCTCTGTGTATCGCCACACTCTTGTTTAATATAGATACTTTAGTTTTCCCTAATAAATTTACCGACAAGTGATCAAAGTAGTCAATGGAAATAACAAAAAAATGCAAATTTTCACCCGTCTTGTTGATCTCTTAGCCGACCGACCGAAAACAGTGGACAAAATGCGACATCTGATTCACTTGTCACCTTGTCGGTTATTCTGTCAATGCGGTGCGCGCTACAGGCCAAATGGACGACAAGCGAAACAGATGCCGGTCATTCTGTTGATTTAAACGTTAATCAGACGTCAAATTTGGACACAAATAGCTTTTCTCGACCGTTTACTATACAATAACTTTAAGATGAGATTTTAAATATTAGATTCCTTGATACCCATCTCTCCATATCTCCTGAAACAGAAAATATTTTTACCGAC
>BGPR01052829.1:0-10527 GCA_013235015.1 Araneus ventricosus
TCACATCATATTTCAATACATCACATCATGTTTCAATACATCACATAATATTATCACATCATATTTCAATACTTCACATCATATTTCAATACATCATGTCATATTTCAATATATCACATCTTATTTCACTACATCACATCATGTTTCAATACATCACATCATATTATCACATCATATTTCAATACTTCACATCATATTTCAATATATCACATCATATTTCAATACATCTCATCATATTTCAATACATCACATCGTATTATCACATCATATTTCAATACATCACATCATGTTTCAATACATCACGTCACATTTCAATACATCACATCATATTTCAATACATCACATCAAAACTGAATTGCACTGTATGTAAAAAAGCAACAAATTGCTTCGAGACATAATATTACAATTCCAGTTTCAGTATTTACCTCTGGAAAAGAGTCTTGCAATGCAGCCAATGCCTTGCTATCTTAAGGGAAATAGGCTTCAACAATCAAACTTCAAACGCTTCTCCAGTGAAATTCCATTTTTTTCCTAATATGATAGTCTACTTCCAAGAGAAGGAGTTGGTTTTTCTTTTCAATAATTCATCGACTTCGATAAAGGATTCTCCCTCTGTTCGCAAATATGGTATACATTTAGAAGTAACTACAATATTAATTAAGCATAGTAAATTTAATGTTGGTATACATAAATATAATTTAAAATGCAATTCCATTTGAAGTATAATCTGATCTTGTTTAAAACTTCTTGAGAACATACTAAATGCTCTGATCCCTATTGAGATGACGAATCTTAAAGGTATTTCAGTAAATTGCTTCGATTTGTTACTCTTTCTTTGCATACACAGCTTTCATCAAAATCACCAATTTTGTGAATACACCACATTTTATTTCATTTTATATAATATAATAATGCTATCCTATTTTATATAAATAAAGAATGTAATACTTTTAAAATTAATTATTATTGTTCTTCAGAAAATCAAAAATTATTTTTTTAAAAAAATTGAGTGTGTATGTGCTTAGAAAAAAAATTAATTCAGGGCGATAAATCGCCAATTAATGGCAGCCCTTCCCTGTCAATAGCTGTAAGTTTCTTCTTGATTAAACCGCATCATTCGGGTGAGCGAGCGGATCACTTACAAAGGATTTTGCGGATCGAATTGACAGATTGAGCGGGGCTCTTCGCAGACACAAACACACCCGCCGCAGACGATCCGTTCGGGGGCGGGAGGGTGGGGGAGAATTAGGTTATCGCGTGCTGTTTTGCAATAAATTAAAAAATTATCGTTTGCACGAGATAATAAAAAGATTTGTCAAACATGCTAAGATACACGTGACAAGTAATTCATCATTTTCTGAACGATATTTTTTCCCCCTTTTCCTTTGGTTGCTCCTTTATTATTGTTGTTTTTTCCCCTGGTCCATTAGACTTATATTAATTAATGACAAAATAATTTAATGTCAAATATTGACTGTTCTGAGTTCGTGAGCGACGTACTTCGTAGAATGTTCTTCATTGACTTTGCCAGTGGCGTTGTGTTCATGACCAGGGCGCCGGTCTTGGAGGGCTCTGCGGACACAAAATATTTTTCTTCTCCTTTTGTGTTTTTACTTTCTCGTACACGAAGTATACGAAGAGAAAGTATTGTAATCGTCAAAAAATTCGAACTCGAGATTTTGACGAATCTCCACGTTTTACACTTCCCCGAATCCGAGAAACACAAATTTGGAATTATGTCTGTCTGTCTGTGACCACGATAACTCGAAAACTATTAGAGCTACGGGGATGAAATTTGGTATGTGATCTTTACACATCATTTGTAGGGTTCTACCAAATTTTGGACAAAATCCGTCTCCGGGAAGTCTGTCTGTCCGAGTTCATGTAAAAACTATAACACCAAAACTTGAATAGCTAGATGGATAAAATTTGGTACACAGTTTTATCATCATGAATGTAGTTCCGTATCAAATTTTGGACCAAATCCGTCGAAGGGTTGATGGTCTGTCGGTCTGTATAATCGCATATTTCTAATCGCAATAACCGATAAAAACGTCCACCACTGTAAATGCCTGTCTAGTTATAAGACCTTCAATTTTAACATATTTAAAATTAAAATTAAATAATTTTGTTCAGAATTAAAATAAAATTAAAATAGTAAATATTTAGTTGCCCTTGGATCAATGGCGCTCCTGGACTATATATAGCCCAATTAGCCCACTGATGAGACGGCCTTGCTTATAGCATTTGAAAAATAGAATTGTTTGGAATCAGCATTTGGTTGTATGTTTGGGTTTGTGCTCTGTCTTAGGTCATCATCCACCTATCCGTCACCTATCATGGTTTATTATTTTATTATCCCTTATATATATTTATATCCCTTATATATATTTATTTTTTCCCTTTTATATATTTATTATCCCTTACGGAGAACATTTGAAAATTTTGGTGAATCTCCACGTTTTGGTTCTCCCTCAGTCTAACCAGTGGGAGTGGCCTCCCCTAAACTTTCTCGTATATTGCTCAAAAATTTGTCATTTCCCCTCCCCTTGCGTGGATAAAAAAAATCGAACCTACTGTAATCCAGAATGCAACGAATATCAGAAGGTTTTTCATTGCAGATTATAGTGATTGTAAAATATTTAAGTGAAGAATGCCTATGTATTAAAACTTAGCAATATTTATTTTTCATCACACTCCTGCAAGCTCCGCTAATACGTGACAGCGAAAACAAAGCAGGAGATAAAACATATCTATCACAAGCTCCGTCTCAAGGACAAAGTGACGTAATCCTCCCGCTTGGTACCAGAGATTGCTACCAGAACGCATGCGCATGGAGAAAATGAATGCTTAACAAGTATGCGATTATATAGACCGACAGACGATCAACCATTTGACGGATTTGGCCCAAAATTTTATACGAACCTACATTCATGATGATAAAACTGTGTACCAAATTTTATCTATATACCTATTCAAGATTTTGAGATATAGTGTTCACATGACCGCGGACAGACAGACAGACTTCCAATCGACGGATTTTCTCCAAAATTTGATAGAAACCTACAAATTATGTGTCAAGATCACATACCAAATTTCATCCCTGTATCTCTAATAGTTTTCGAGTTATCATGTTCACAGACACACAGACATAATTCCAAAATTGTGTTTTTCGGACTCAGGGAGGTCTAAAATGTGGAGATTCGTCAAAATCTCGAATTCGAATTTTTTGACGATTACAATACTTTCTCTTTGTATACTTCGTATGCGAGAAAGTAAAAAGGCATTCTTTGATTCTGTCTGTCTGTCGACCGTCCCTCCGTTAACACGATAACTCAAAAATGTAACTATGGATGAAATTTGACGCATGGCTGCATTATTAGAATTGTAAATCTACATCAAATTTTTGACAAAATCCGTCAAATTATTAACTGTTTGTCGGTTTGTTTATTCATGTATATGGGAATTCAATAACTCAAAAACGCATAGAGCTAGATGAGTGAATTTTAATAAGTGAGCTTACACCAAAATTTCAGATTTTGGACGAAATCTGTTTCCGGGAAGTATGTCTGTCTGACCATGTGCACGTGAAACTCATAAACGCAGAGATCTAGATGTATGAAATTTGGCACATGCGGAATCGCAGATCTGTATCAAATTTTGGATCCAATCCGTCAATGTGAAGAAATAAAATATGCATATTTCATTTTCTTCACTATACTTCGAAACGAAACACAAAACTCACTGATTGTAGTATACGAGTCGGGGGAAGAATACTCACATTGGTTTTATCTTTAATGAAACTCATCAACGCAGCGATCTAGATGGATGAAATTTGGCATATGTGTTTATTGTTAGAATTGCAGATCTGTATCAAATTTTGGACCCAATCCGTCAACGTGAAGAGATGAAAAATGCATACTTCATTCTCTTCACTATACTTCGAAACTAAACACAAAACTCGCTGATTTTAGTATACGAGTCAGGGGAAGAATACTCCAGTTGGTTTTATCTTTAAGGATACTCATACACGCAGCGATCTAGATGGATGAAATTTGGCACATGTGGAATGGCAGATCTGTATCAAATTTTGGATCCAATCCGTCAATGTGAAGAAATAAAATATGCATATTCCATTTTCTTCACTATACTTCGAAACGAAACACAAAACTCACTGATTGTAGTATACGAGTCCGGGGGAGAATACTCCCGTTGGTTTTATCTTTAATGATACTCATCAACGCAGCGATCTAGATGGATGAAATTTGGCATATGTGTTTATTGTTAGAATCGCAGATCTGTATCAAATTTTGGACCCAATCCGTCAACGTGAAGAGATAAAAAATTGCATACTCCATTCTCTTCACTATACTTAGAAACTAAACACAAAACTCACTGATTTTAGTATACGAGTCGGGGGAAGAATACTCCAGTTGGTTTTATCTTTAAGGATACTCATACACGCAGCGATCTAGATGGATGAAATTTGGCACATGTGGAATCGCAGATCTGTATCAAATTTTGGATCCAATCCGTCAATGTGAAGAGATAAAAAAACGCATATTCCATTTTCTTCACTATACTTCGAAACTAAACACAAAACTCACTGATTGTAGTATACAATTCGAGGGAAGAATACTCCCCTTGGTTTTATCTTTAAAGCTTCTCAAAATGTAATGTAGTTTTATTAGGTAAATGCGATGAAACTTAGAATAATTTCGACTACAAGAAAAGCTATAGTGTAGACAATATGCAGCTTTCAACATTTGTTAATAAAAATTTATATAATATATAATGCAGTTCCCTTTCAAGTTTCGAAACAGAAGATACATTGTTATTTCAAACAAAATTAATTACCCTTTAAAAATTGTCTTTAACTTAACACTCAGCGCCGCCTCCCACTTTATCTTCATTTGAACTGAAAACGACTCTTTCACAGAAAGAGTCTTCAAGTTGATGAATTGCTTTTTAACGACCTTATTCGCAGCTCTATTTAACTTCACGATGAACGGTTGGGATACCAGATACGTCTTCATTCATCCATCTTTTGCATTCTTTGGGGTGAAAAGAGCAATTAACTGTTTGGAAATAGGCTCCGCAAGGTAAATTTTGAAACTTTATTGAATGATGTCTTAATTACTTTAAGTCAGGGGATTCTTAAATTGAGGGTTGCGAAAGTTTCATGTCTTTTTTTCAGATTCTTTAATATTTGGATATAAAATTATTTTTTAAATAAATTTACTAAAAAAATACATGTATTACTTTACTCAATAGATGTTCAATTAAATAGCAAAAATTAAGCCAATTTTCGGTGTTTTATCTCAGTTTTTCGCCAATAATTTCAGAAAAATATAAATTATTTGCAAATCATAATAAAGAGCAGAAAATTGTCTTTTTAATAATTTCAATTTAAATGTCATGCATTCTTTTCCTTAATTTAATTAACGTTTCAAATTTATTCCATACGCAATTTGTAACAAAGCTTTCTGTTATTGTAATTAAATTCAAACCAATTTTTCGTATTGTTAAATCATTCATTCCCGTAATTTTACCACTGTGAAAGTTATGATAAAAAATATTGTTTTCTTTAAATATTAACAGAAAGCAGAATTTTTATTTTCGCTTTTTTTTCTTAACATATACATCTTTCAATATGTTTGCACCACAATCCAATGATGTTAATTATTCTTTTTCCGCGATGTTTCATTTAGTTTTACAAATTTTTTAATGATCATAATGAGTGTGTAAAATCCTTCAAGATTTTCGAGCCCACTTCCAACCGGAGGGAGAGGGCCTAAGGAGAAAAAGAAAGAACACAGTGCCGTTTTTCCCGGTCAATGACCAAAACACTAAAAGGAAGAGGATTGTAGTCCGGATAATGGCAATAAAATCCAAGAGATTAAAGAGTTTCTGTTGTTGCCGTGGCAATGATGGGGAGGGGAAAATTGAGTACAAAGGACTACGAGATTCTTGTCATAGGGTTCAAACTAAGGAGAGAAAAAGAATAAGGGTGCTTCACTGCTGGTCCAAAGGGTCAGTGGATTAACGAAAAGCAACGAAAGACGCGAAAAACTCTTTTATTAAATTGAAAGTGTTAAAAATACTTGGACTTGATAATATTTTCATCCCGAGCAACGCCGGTATATCAGCTAGTTAAGTATAATATTAAGCTTAAATTATAAAATTTTTAGAGTTTATTGTGATTGAGAATATATAAGCAAGTGCACAAAATTTTAATATTTAGCTCATCAGGAAATGAGTGAATACAGGAAGAAATGAATAAAACTGTTTAATAAAATTAAATCAAAAAAGCTATAAAGAAATTCTCACTTTTTTAAAAAGCTTTGAATATGTTAGATGTGACATTTTACTATTTATTCTAATTGTTTTCAAATTTTTACATGCTGGTTTTTATTGCAATTACTTATTTATCAAAATTATTGTTTTTAGAGCTATGATTTTTAATTCATAGGTATTATCAATTTATTTATTTAAATTACTTATAGCTTATTTATTTACTGCAACCGTTAAATATTAAAAATAAATAGAACGGAATTGTTTTTTTCTCTTCCTGTATTCCTTTACGGTTCCAGTTTTTCTTAATTCGAATTTTTATTATTACTGAATTTTAGTTCCATCAGCTGCGAATTAGCCACTGCTTTTCAGTCACATCGAAATAAAGAATGCTTTAATCATACATGTCTTTTTTATTAATTTAATAAAAATTTATAAAATTTATATACATTTCTAAGAAATATACTACAGTAATTCCTCAAACAAGATTTAAAAAATATTGAATGCTTCCCCACGATCTTAAATCATAATATTTGAATTTCAATTATTCTTCAAACAGAGATGAAAAACTGGAAATTCTAATCAAAACTAATGTCAAAATGCTCCTTAGTTCAATGTACTGAACACGCGCATATGTAGTATTCATTTGCGAAATTACAAATACATTATTAATTAATTATAAATGCATGTGTGATGCGCATACTTAGATGAAAATTACTTCAAATTGAACATTATAGCCGACTATATGTATACCGAGTTTGTAATTGTACAAGGGGGAAAATAAATAATATAAAAAAAAAAATCAAAAGTCAATTCCTACTTAGGTCAACAAAGAAAAATTTTATTTTAGAAATTTTTTTCTCCCATATAAAACTAAAATTAATTAATTAAATTTAATTAAAGAATTAATATTTGAAAAAACTGTATTAACATCAATTGCCATCCACTACAAGTTTAAAAAATGTATTTGAACTTGAGTGGATGATTAAAAAGTATTTTATTAACGATTGAAAATTTGAACAAGATATATATAGGGAGAGTGTGAACTAATAGTAGGAACTGAAAAAAAATAGACCTAAGTTTATCCATTCAAACGGGGAACTAAACATTTTTGGATGCAATTGCCAACAAGAGATATTTTTCAGAATATAAATTAAGTGCAAAAATCATATGTCTTGAGTAAGGGGTCTATTCTGGTACTCCCGGTTGGGTTGGGTTCCGCTGGTTAACAACGGAACCCAACCCAACCGGGAGTACCAGAATAGACCCCTAAATCTCTTGACCGGACGTGATTTGAACACGCAGCCTTCTGATCTGGAGTCAGACGCGCTACCGTTGCGCCACCGAGTCCCGTTCCGCATTTCTTATCCCTACACCATGATCGTAGCCTGTGCGAGGCTCTAATAAATAAAATTAATTAATTCAATTTAATTAATGAATTAATATTTGAAAAACTGTATTAACATCAAGTGTCATCCACTACAAGTTTTAAAAAATGTATTTGAACTTGAGTGGATGAATAAAAAGTATTTTATTAACGATTGAAAATTTGAACAAGATATATAAATATATATAGGGAGAGTGTGAACTAATAGTAGGAACTGAAAAAAAAGAGGCAAAAAAATTATATTTTTCCTCTTTGCCATTAGAAAATAAGAATTGTTTTATCTCATATATGTGTCAGTCAGCCTTTATAAGATAAGCACAAATTTACAAATTTCTCATTTAATATTTTAGACTTTAATATACAATAAATTCTCCTGATAATTTGCACATCGAGATTACACAAATACTGCTAAAAGCATTATCTCTGTACAAAAGAAGAGGATTGAAAACATACATCAAATTTTCCAGAAGTTTCGAAGCTTTGCCTAAAAAAGAAGAAATGAAAGGAAGATTATTACATAACAGTAAGTTCATAATAACATATTATTGAGAGGCAGCATGGAAAATATTTTTACATTTTCCATTGTATGTTAAACCCTTCTTTGTAAAAGATAATAATCATTGCAATTTTGAACATTTTTATTTTATTTCTTTCAAAGTTTTACAAGAGAATTAAGAATAATCTTAGCAAAATAAAAATATACTTTATTAAGGAATTAGCTTTAATGAAAAGATATAAAAAGAAATTTATAAGAAACCAGAGAAGTACCCAACGCCTTTCAGTTATTAAGACCTTGCGTGGGACCAGGAAATTGAACAAAGTTTGCAAAATTATCATTATATCATTCATGGGATATTGTTTAAATTTTAATAATATAAATTATAAGTATAATAATGTTCTTCATTTCGATTATTTAATATACATGGTGGCCATAAATGTGGGGTCTGGATTCAGGGAAAATAAATTTCAAGAATATGACCACGTGGAAAAGGAAAATTATCTAACTCGCGTACCTAGGGGAGTACACAAGAAGAAAATTGAAGAGAACTCAGTTTAGATACTAATTAAGTTTATTAAAGGAAAACATATAAGTGTGGGATCATTTACAAGGATGAGGTACAGTCACCGGACAAAAAATTAGTCACCCTAGTGCGCAAGCATAGATGAATCGTATTATGACTTGGGCCCGCTCACTGCAGTGACCACGAACATGAACCAGCATGTTTATTTTAGCATTCTGGATGATCAGGTGTTGCCTTTCAGTCAACATTTGCATGATGAGTATGCTCTTGTTACCCCTATTTTTCAAGATAACAACAGCACAGTTCATCGGGCTGGAAGAATATGTGACTGGTTTGATGAATACTCACACACCCTATTGGACATGGAAAGTCGCTTCCCAGCAATGTGAGTCTTATGGTTGGGAAGAGAGTTTTACAGGGATAAGTATGGGATGAATAGCAGCAGCCACGTCTGGTTCCCCGACCTTAGCGACAAAATATGGGATCTCAAAGGTGCTGGAATCTTCTCGATATTTCCATTAGAGGAGAAGATACGCTAGAAGATTCCATGTGACGTCACGGCCTGCCGCGGGAGACTATATAAGAAGAGTACTTGGATGACGGTGTGTTGTTGGTCGACTGGGATCGCCTTGGAGCGCGAACGTCTTTGGAGTTCTATCCGCTGTGCGAGCTAGTAAGCTGTTAGACGCCGAGAGGTAGAAGCGTTGATCAATTGGAAACGACTTTAGAGTTTCTTCTGCATTTCTAGCCTGAAGCTGGTGAGCTGAGCGCTATTGAAAATGCTGTTATTGTTGTTATTAGTTATTTGCTGACTGTTTGTGTTGCTAAATATCAAAGTGCTGAACTGTTATTACCTGTGAATTGTTGTCTGTTTACATTGCTAATCTGCGCAAGAACTATTGTTTACTGTACCTGTGCTACGTGTTTTCCTGCATATTTGTAAATAAACCTTCATTCTTTATTATCCTGCGTGTTGGACTGTTTACACCATACACCCACAGAAAGACTTTCGTAACACTATTGAATCTCGATTGGCCTGCAAAATCACCTGACCTGAAAATCTGTGGGACATGTTGGAACAGCGGGTAAAACGCCGAAATCAGCATCCCCGCAATTTGGTGGATTTGCACGATCAAATCCTCAACGAGTGGCTTAAAGTGGATGCGACGTACCTGCAAAACCTTGTGGACTCGCTTCCTAACCGAATTCAGGCGGTTATCAAGTCCAGAAGCGGAGTTACACGGTATTAAATTATGCTTTTAATGTTTTCTCTAGGGGTGACTAATTTTTTGTCCGGTGACTGTATTTACGTATTTGACAAGAGAGAGATAGCTAGACGGAAAAATACAATTCCCACATAAATTATTGAATTCATTTAAAAAATAAAAATAAACTAATAATGTTACAACTGCATTTTTTTAATGAGAGAGCCGATACGCGTTTTCTGGTTTTCTTTTTAGATTTTCTTGAATATTTCGAACACTATTCAGCTTTCGAATTGCAATTGATTTAACAAATTAAAGAGAGTAAAATTGCCTACAAATACATGCTTTTATTTTTCTTGAAGCTTTAATAGTTGCGCGGATAATAGCTCTCAAAAATGGGAGTTGTCCAATAATTTACGACCACCTAGATCACCATAATGGCGCTTTACCTATCTAAAAAAACTTTTTTTAAATACGCTCTCTTTTTTTCAAAAAAAAAAAAACAGTAGTTGTAACATTATTATTTTTTTTTTATTAATTTTTGAAATGGGTACAAAAATTTAGGGACAGCCTGTATTACTGCATATCATATCCTTCTTACACTCTCCGGTTCATTTTC
>BGPR01052830.1:0-10527 GCA_013235015.1 Araneus ventricosus
TTTTAAACATTTGAAATTAAATTTGAGCTATTGGGATTTTTACAATGATTTTAATAATTCCTTTCGTGTGTAGAGTTTTTTTGTGTGTTCGTTTTAATTTGTCTGTGTCTGTTTTGAGTGTGGTTTTGGGTTGACTTTTTTTTTTGGTATTTTCGCTGCATCTCACACATTGTAGCTTATGGGTGGAATGCCATTGATAATTAAAATTGGGAATGTATTGTTTCTCCCCGGCCATGGTAAATTTTTATTAGTAAATAACTTTCAATCCATATGCTGTTATTTGCATTGTCTCCTTGGCCGGGTGAGCCCTTGTAACGCGAAACTTCTATGCCAATATGTATTTAATTTCCACCCATGTTGCGGGGTGCAGTATGTATATATGAGGAAAAACTTTTAATAAATGCGAGTGGGGCTGGCGTCCTCCTGCTGCTGCTGGTCAGTTCTCTTCCCCTCCGACTCTTTAATGCTTTAAACCCAGTAGGGTAGGCTGGGTCGGGGTGGGTTGTATAGCACTACACCAGCGGGAGAACATTTGGCCACTATGTATGATTTAACGTGTAACAGCCCCATACACAGCGGATCTTCAGTGTAATCGGGTTTCGAACTCTCCGACACCGAAGCCGAGACCTTACCACTAGGCCACTGTGCCCCCCTAGTCTGAGCATCGTATTTTAATGAAGATGATCAAAAGATAGCAAAGAATTTCTTAGAATCTTATCAAAGGATGCTTTCCATTGTAGAACTTGATGTCGGGCCCTTTATTAACACAATTTTTTCCTCCTATTTTTTAAATGGAAGAATTGGATGTACTCTCATTTTTAGCAACTATTTGTGAAATGTATTTATCATCAATAATGTATGCCATAATTGTTGAAATTTAAGCTGTAATTGTACAAAATTATCAACATTTTAGAGACTAATAACAAAAAATAGAGATTTATTATCAAAAAATTTATTACATATGTTATACACAGATAAGACCCATACTGTTTAATTCAACAAAACAAATTTCAGACAAGTACGAACAATTCCTTAAAAACTTTGACCTCATAGGCGGATTACTTTGACAAAGAACAATTTTATAATTTGTTCCAATTTTCTGCACATACAATAAAACACGAATCCTTTAAATAATCTTATTAGAGTTCAGATTCCTAGCTGATGCAAACATTGTATTAGTACTAAAGTTTTCAAAGTTCTGTTGGTGGAGCATACGAAAATCCAACAAACGAAACATCAGCATCTTGAACACTTGCACTTAAACTTTGCGACCTGGATAATGAAGCTAGAGAAGGCAAAGAGAGAAAATCCATTAAAATTTGTTAGATACTTGCATATAAAAAACGCTCTAATACATTTTTGCAATTGTTGAATTAAAAATGATCAAAGATTGGTTCTTCATTACGCATGAAGAACAAATCAAAGTTTTGAATTTAAGAACAGCATTTTTATATTTTTTACCAAATCATTTAATTTCTACACCCTGCGTTTACATTTGTTTATTGGAAATTTGCAGTTATGGACAAATGCACTTATGCAATAGGAACAATAAAGATTCAAGCATTTCTAGGCTGGTTGTTTTTATATTTTACAGCTATATACGATTCATCAAAATTTACAAGATACCGTTTTGGAGATTGGACACACGACTGGTGTTGTCTAGTCTTTCGAGTGAATTGTATTTTTATGTACTATTTGGAACTCGATTGTTCTTTTAGTTAGCTTTCAATTTTTTAGGGGGCGATGCATTTTGCACGATTACATAATAAATTTTCTGAACCAATATTTCGATATATATTTTTATTATATATGCATTTTTCAAAATTCTTCTCTCTAGTTGCTCCATGTGACATGAATGGAGTCATTTTGGAATAAAAAAATATTGAATTATCCAGTGTTTAAAGGCATAGTGTCAGCTGTGTGCTCTGGAAAACCTGTCTTATTAGATCTTTTTTAAAAAATTCTGCTTGAAATTGTTCGTACCCTTACATATTCTTTAAGAATTCGATCATGATTTTTTTTTTTTCATTTTTTTTCCCCATGTCGGATTTTGTTCGTTCAACTATAAAAATTCTTCCATCTCCTTTTCCTATTGTCTTTTTGTTCAAGGTCATGTTACCCCCGGCGATGACGAGTCGTGCCTCTGTCTGAGGGGTCGTCGCATGAGCCGCTCGTAATAAGGACTATTAAGCAAGGGCCACAGTGCCCGATTAAGCGGCCGGGTCATTCAAGTTATCCGCATGCCTAACTGGTCGGAGTAATTCATTCGTGCATGATGATTACGATTACCAAAGTGTCATTTTTAATACTGTTTATTTTGTCTACCTTTAAATAATATGACTTCCGAGCAGACAGATTTTTTAAAAATATTTTTTCTGTCATATCTAAATTACTAGTTATTTTAGCTTTCATGCAAGCCTACTCCAATACTCTGATTTGGGTTCCGATACAATACATTAGAGTGCAATGACTTTTTCTAAGGATATTCTACGTAAGAATTTCTTCACCAGTAGAGTGTACAGTGGACACTTCTTTCTTTGAAAGGATTAAAAAGACGTAGTATATGATCTTAATACAAAAGATATCCATGAAGAAGGTACTCGACAAATCCGCTGAGGATACGGGCAAGATAGACAAAATAGGATTTGTTTGAATGAAATCAAATTCAAAAACTGAAATCTACAAGGGCTGGAGAGTTAAAGATTGTAACTAAGTTGTATTCTTGACATAAAATGGAACCAGTATAATTAGCTTATACGACACGTTAATTCCAGTCGTAACCTCTCCCAAATAAATGGGCTCGTCCATTCAACTCTTCACACGGCGGTCTAAAGCTGTGCAGTAACAATGTATCATAGAAGTGTGTTGCACATTCTGCAGAGATGCCTGGGTATGAGAAAAAGTGTATCATGATACCTGCCACACCACTTAATGGAAATGAATAGATTTCATTCCAAAGATGAAGGAATAACTTCGTGGCATTCGCTACCGAACTGTACCCTTGATTCTGAAAGCGATAGACCGCTCCACCCAAACCATCAACAAAATTGGTACTGCTTCAGATATTATACGGTTTCCACATCTCTGCAAAAGGTTTTACATAACGCTGGTGACTACAATGAAGAACTTTAAATTTTCCAAGTAAGCACCTATGCTGTATCTCCTGTAATTGTATGGTGGTCTCTATTAAATTTGCAACCCTCATATTTAAAATGCCAATATCTGGCCGAAATTTTAAGTTGCAATACTGAAACCTATTGTATACTGATGTTTCAATTTAAATTCAAACAACTAAGCTTCCATTAGTTTTGATACTAGCTGTAAATTATTTAAACTTAATTCTCGTGCATTATATACCAAATGTCTACATAAGTTCCGAAAAGAAGGATTGGTAAGGGAATATGAATCGTTGTTCAAATTCTTTTGTCTATCATTTGTGTGATTGTTTCTATACAAGATCATCAATGTATAAACAATTTTCCAGCAGAGTATAGATTCTGTTAATTCTGATTTGCCTCGGAAATCTTTTAATCGTGTATTTTATCCGATTTTCATTCTATAACTTTTTAGTTTATGAATAAATTAATTTTTATTATTTCCTTTTTTCATTTCATTATATAAAAGGAGTAAAAAAGAAATTCTATTTATTAAATCGGATGCAGTGAAAGAGATTACATAGAATTCCTAATGAACAGTGCATAATTTATGATATACACGGGTTGCAAATAAAATAATAACGATCAATCAAATAAATAAGAATTTATTTTGATAACCACAGCACGTTTCGCCAAATATACGTGTGTTCTTGAATGCCTTCGAATGAGAGCAACAAAATCTCTATTCAGAGAAATGGAGGAGTTTCAAAACACATAACATTGAAATTCAATAGACGGGGAATTATTCTGCAATCTCGCATCCATCTGTTGCGCCTTTTCAGTTGATTTGATTTGTAAAATGAACGATTTGGTTCGAATCTATGCCAGGGTTAGTTCGAGACTAACTTCGTTCTCTAACCGTGGTCAGACGCCGAAGTCATGAATCCACTTTTCAAACTTTTCACGCCACAACGTCTGACCCATGACAGATTTAACATACACCAGGACCAAATACCGGAAAGATTTTGAGTGGAATCAGTCTGCAGTTCTCAAATGCCGAGACCGAGATTCAAACCCGAAGCCTTTTTAAAGTGAAAAAAACTTTTATTTCAGAGCTGCTCTGAAGAAACTTTGCTGCTGCTCGCATCCGTTTGGCAAAACATTTCTTGTTTTTCAACAAACTGTTTTCAATTTACAAATCGCTTCGGTGATGTGACACATGTTTTCATTAACAGAAGGAACAATACTAAGAGATAAATGGCCTATTCTCATGGATATATATAAGAATTATATGTAGCTTCGTTTACAGCCTATGCTTAAATTAACTTTTAAACATTAGATCCTTATTATTTGTTAATTCATAGAAAAGTGGTCTAATTAAGAAACATTATAAATACCAAAATAGATATATATTCTACAAATCAATATTTGAAAATTTATTTGAAGATTCTTCGGTATTAAATCCACATATTTCTTTCCTTTACATGCAGTTGTTGTAGCACGCTTGTAATATTGAACCATCTTGCAAATTAGTTTTCAATCTCACTACTGGATCTTTACTTTACATAATTACTTTTATTCGCCATTTGCTACAGAAACATTTCAAAATGTAAAAGTAAAATTAATGTATACAAATTTAAGTATTTTAATTAAATGTAATTAATTTCCTGTGAAAAAATAAAATTTCCATATGCATTATAGTAGCAATTAAGTGACAAATGTTTCAACTGATAAGAATTATGACACATATAGCACATTTACTATTGTTTGTTTAAGGTAAAACATGACCATGTTAATGTCACTCAGATGGGTGCAAAATTGTACATAAATGATGGTAGAGAAAAACACTTTATTTTTTTAATTAAAAAGAATAGTAAAAGAAATTTTTACCTGGGACTGGCTCACGAATAAATTCAGGATCAATATTTTTCAAGTCCATTTGTCCTCTCTGAAATAATTGTTCAATAAGAGTTTAGTTTGAAAATCATCATCTTCTAAAATGGAAGTTTTATAAGTACTGCACGAACTTAAATATTTGAGCAGTATTTTAAATATATAATATAGTAAAATATATATAAAAAAATAGTAAAATAGTTTATATATATATATATATATATATATATATAAATAGTATAATATGTAATAGTATATCTAAAAATAGTAATATATAATAAAATAGTATCGCATACAAAATATATTTTTAAATTTACATTTTCTGGGAAACAGATTTATAAAAGTTTACCCTTTTTAACAAAAATTATTTTTTTAAACTTAGGACTACGTTCCTTCCATTGGGGTCTCGGGAAGGAATTTGATTCACACGCCAAAACGCCACAAAAAACGTTGTATGAGAGATCCTCTATATCTCGGTAACTACATATGTTAAAAACATAACTAATGTCTTATTTTAGAGATAAAGGGTAACAACAGAAGTTACAAAAAAAAAATTTGAAAATCGGAACTGTAGTTCAGCGACTTCTGAGTCGCAAAGTTGGGCAAAAATACGCATGAATTGGTGACGTCACAGGCAAGAGGTGCGCGCAGAATTGACTGACGCTTTCGCTTGCCATGTTTTCGCGAGCGAGATTTCGTGATCGAGTTGAAAATTTTGTTTCAACAAATTTAATACAATGGCGGCTCCAAATGTAAATTTATAAAGAATGAACGCCAACGAGATGCCAAATGAGATATAGAGAAGTTAAGAAAAGAATTGTTGAAGCAGGAGAAGCAACAAAAGAAACAGCAGGAAAAGGAACAAAAGAAGCAGCAGGAGAGGGAACGATAGAAACAGAAAAATAAGGAACGTTCGGCCTTACTTGCAAAAGAGAAATGTAAACGATATTATGAGAATAAGAAACAAACGAAAATAGACGCTGATACAGCTGCAGCTAATTTGCAATTAAACGGAGGCGCTTCAACATCAACAGGTTCGTTCACAACGAGTCAGGTGTCTCTTCTAAATTACAGTGTAGAGTGTCTTAGAAAACGAATTTGTGAGAAAATCGATGAACATTGTACAAAACACTTTGTTGAACATTTAACAGAGAACGAATTTGGACATGTCTAATGTTTGCGATAGACTGTGGTTTCTCAAAGATGAACACCGGCGAGTAAAAATGAGAAGTTTCTTTCTGTGTCGAGAGAGACAAAAGATAATCACGAGTAACTTCGAGAAACAAGAGTATCGCGAGTAACTTCGAGAAACAAAAGAGTATAGCGAGTAACAAAGATAATCCGAGAAGCTTCGGGAAACAAAAGAGAATCACGGATAACAAAGAGAAACCGAGAAACAAAAGAGTCACGCGAGTAAAGTAATCTCTAACATCAGCGGCTGTTTGAAAAAGACAGCCACCCGTCATTTTCTTCTTGGAATTCTAGTAATACTCAATGCTTAGAATTTTACCATTAATTCGGTGAATACACAAATCACAATAATTGCTCGTTTAATTTAGTTAGATTAACGTCTCATTTAGATGCACCACGAGGTCTATTTGAGGAACGACCTCTTCATTTTAAATCTTGTTTAGATGATGAGGACGTCACTGAAGGCGGCACAACACTCTCCAAACTTCCGTACCACACCAGCGGAAGACCCCGACAGATTTAATATTATTACGGATGATTGGTGGAATTCGGTCTCGAACCCGCATCCTTCCAGTCCCGAAACAGGGCGCACTTTCTTTGCATCATTTGAATATGAACAGACTCCATTCTACCAGCAATACAACATTTTCGTAACCTCCTCCGAAGTTAGAAAACAATTTCCCCGCTTCATAAGGTTTATACCCTTGATGTAAATTGACGAACATTTTCATCCAATTCTGTAAGACTACTATGCGAATTCTAGATGATATGTACTAACTGACGATGAGTTTTCAATGAATAAAATATTTTGTAAAGTATAGTGTTTTGATATTTAAGTTTTCATGAAGTTTAACAACACTTACCACATTGGGATTATAAGGAGGAAGAATGGCTTTTGCTTCTAAATCAACCCAGTTGATAGCTTTGAAAAAATCGTGCTTTTTAATGTCTTCCACATCATTGGCAGCACCTAATCTTTTGCTTTTATCTTTTTGTAGTAACTGTAAGAAAGTTAATAAATATTCGAATCAGCTGACATACACATGCGGGATATTTTAGTAGAAATTCTACTAGACATTCATCTAATTATTGTATTAACTTAAAAATTTTAGATGTAACTTTCAATCTACAATGAACATTAGGATGGTTAAGATTTATAAAGGTTATCAGGCTCATCGTTCAGTGACGAGAAAAACTGCATAAAATATTTCTCAGGACTCAAAATGCACAACCCCCAAAAAATTTTGTATTTCAATTGAATCAAATGAGCAACATTTGATATAGTAAAGAAATTATTTTTAACTTCATTTCTACAAGACTGTTTTGCTGGCACATCATTTTACTGCGCCCTGCCTTCCATCCTCTAAGCTTTCTTTTGAGGTCGAATTTTATTCCTTAAGAATCTTTATTTTCCTTAAAAACAATTTATAAGAAAAATTGGTTAAAAAGCGAAATAATTAACCCTCTAAGCGCTCAATTACTTTGATCTTTTAGCTGTCAGGTTAGAATACTTAGCGTAAATGAATCGATCTTCTTTGTATTTAATTATATCTCTGAAATCTTAAGAATGCTTTATCCATGATTGTTTAACCCTTTGAAGTTCACTACATGTTTCATTTCGAAAATTAGTAAATTTATTTCAAAAATGAGTATTAGACATGTAGCTGATCATAAATATGTAAAGGGAAAAAAATTTAGCGTTTTTCATTTTTTAGAAATTTGTGGTTTCACAGTGAAACCAATGAACTGTTAAGGGCTATTTTTCCTTCGAATAAGTTATCATCCAAATGCAATTTAAATTACATATTTAATTTATAAGTATACATGAGTATTCAGGATAGTCAACCTTCATAAAATTCCATATTACTTTCAAGGATTCAATTTTAAAGAATATCGATTTGTGCAAGAACCCTCATCATTTTGTTTCTCTCTGAGATCGAAAGCAATTTAGCTCTTGCAATGCCGATATCTTTGTGAATACTAACTGTATTGAACTGAAATTTTTATATAAGTTGGACTATATATCTGGTTCTTAAGTTATGAAAGAAAAATGACGCTACGCTTCGCCCATGAGCAGTAAAAAAAAAAAATGCTCAATGTGTGGTTTCACTGCGAAACCAATGAACGCGAAAGGGTTAAGAAAATGTACATATAAATACGACCTATCTGCTTTTGAACTGAAAATGAAAAACGTAAAAAGACGTTTGCGCCGCTCGGAGGGTTAAATATGGAATTAAATAATATGTATCGAAACTTGAGCACTTCCTTCGCGATGATATTCAAGGATAAAGCAAAGAAAACGACTTAGAGGGAGGGGGAAATAAAAGTTTTTTTAAACACGTTTTTATTAATGTATTGAAAATTTTTTTTATTTTAAATAAAAAATACGGAATTGAAAGCAAAACCGTACAAGCGTGCGGCGCTGAAAACAATACTATAAGGGAATTATGCCATAGTGAATATTATAGAAAAGAAAATTCCCAAATATTCTTACATTTTTTTAAAAAAAATTATAAATATAAGTCATCAATAATTCATCAGAAAGTGAAAGAAAAGTCGATTACAAATACCATCTTTACAAACGCGAGATTTGCAAACACGAAACAAGCGTGTTAAAAACAGACTGACCAATTGCCAATCTGTGATCACTGCATTTGATGATTAATAATTTTTGTAGTACCACTTCTCTCCATTGTTGACCTCTTCTTGCTGCGCGCACTTAGTGATTTCACTCCCATTCTTTAACTTTATTTTCATATATTTTTTTGTACCTCATTTATTTTTCACTTGCGTTTTGATTCTGTGAAACGTTAATTGATTTTTTATGTTCAATTTTTGGTTAGAAAATATGCTTAACAAATGCGTCCGCATCACATCACTCTGTACAGAAAGGTTGACAAATATTATTTAAGTCTTTTCTTTTTTGGAAATAATTGCTGAAATTTGCATAATTGCTGCGGTTTCAAGTGATGGACTGTCACTAATTAATAGTAAAAATTCTTAGTGATTGTTCAATTTTCTTAATCTTTTTCTAACGATACACGATCAGTGCCAATTGAATTCTACGGTGAATCTGAGAATTTGTAGTAATCTATTAATGAATTGAAATGTTAATCTACAAATGAATGAACACTTTTTCAATGGACATGACAGAAATAGTAAGCAGGGCCGTACCGAGGGGGTGACGAGGTTCACCCCGCCAAGGGCGCAGGCCAAATGAGGGGCGCATAAATGACGATTTAAAAAACAACGTTTAAGAGTTAGATTAGAACGAACTGTTGTGTAAATAAAAAAAAGAATGCGAGAATAAGTCTTGTGTACAAAAAAGAATATGGCCGCCCTTCTCGGAGGACGCAATTTTTTTTTTTTTTTTTTTGTCTTGTCCGAATTGGATCGGCAATTTTTCTAGTCCATCAACTGATGGCAATTTTACCTAATTTTTAAACAGATTGAAACGAATTTTGGAATAAATATATTTTTTTTTGGAATTAGGGGATAACCGTCTTTGTTACTTAAAATCCCTAAACCTCGTATCTCTCAGAGATACAATTCAAGAATGAAGTCTTGGGTGGTTCATTACACATTACGGGAGTTGTTACTTATGACCAGTGGCGGACTGGCCAAGTTTCTAGCTATGCGCAGGATCACCTCGGTACGACCCTGATCATAAGTTACAATTTCCACAACATTAAGTATTTTAATTAAAAATCTCGAAGAACACTGCATGGAATTCGTTCCTGAAAGCGAATTTAATCTAAAAAAAGGCAAAAGATCTCTATGAACAACGAATTTCATTTACTTCATATTTCTAGATCGAATCTGACACATGCATTCGTGTAGCAGTAGCGGTTCTTAAATGTATGTTTTATGTTCAATGAGATATACGGCAAAATAAATGAAAAAATATCCATTCTTCGGGGAAATCATAGCAAAGAAATTAGTAAGGATAGATGCGTTATTAATTTCTTATATCTTAAACGTGTCAACAACCTTATACGTGTCAAAAATATTAAGAACTGGAATTTTCATCAAAATGATTCTTTGCTGGTGTGGACTAAAATGTTTAAAATTCCCTTGAAATGATGATCAACTTTGCTTAAAGTTTTGAGCATTATTGGATTTTTACGAATGTTAAAAGATTTACAAGAACTTGCATATTGCAGTGTTAGAAAACTCCTCTATTAATATTTCTTGCAGTATCTTTATGGAAAACTTTCGCCCAAACCAGAAAACTTAGAAGCTAAAAAAAATAACCGATATAAAATACATGTTCAATAGAACATCAGAAAAAATATTTATGCAAAAATAGAAATATGTTTACCCCTTCTAAAAGATTTCTGGCAGGTAT
>BGPR01052831.1:0-10527 GCA_013235015.1 Araneus ventricosus
ATATTTAGCTTGATACGTACAGGGTAAACGTGGATAAAATTCAAAAATATTTTTTTTTACTCTTTGCAAAAGAAAATTTCACATAATAATGTATTGAAAAACTCGATAAAGCGAATATATATTCTAGAAAGTGAAATTAAATATAAATTTCAACATCACATATATCATCACTACCTCCTAGCTCTCCTTTAAAAACACACCACACGCCTTTAATACGAGAAGCGTAAAAAAACTACACCGCTTCTGCAACAGTAAATTCCTGTTAAAAATTCTTAACAGAAGCCTTAAATTAGGTTTTCCCGCCAACACAACTAATCTCACTTAAAAACTAATCTCACGCAGCAAAAAGACATTCTATCCACAGCAGAAGCGTTACTTTTTATTCGTCCACCAAAAACCCCTAATCTTTAAACCCGACTGACATTTATTGTAGTGAAAATAAAGCTTTTTACTTTCTCTTCTCACTAACAATAAAAATACCTCTTTATTTATGCGTTTTCATGTGAGAGAAGTTTTTAAGGCACTTTCGCGTGACCTGAGTCTGAAAGCATATAAAACAGTGACTTCCATAACTTTCGGCCGCGAATAAAACAATAAAGTCCTAAGAATAATAGTACTTTGCGACGTCGCCATAAATCGAAATACGGCTGAGAGTGATATTCCCTCGGTAGAATCCATCATCTTTATCATATTTTCCTCTCTAACGGAGGCAGATATTGGAGGAAAAGATACATTTCCAGCGGAGGAATCGGATTCATAAGGTGTGCGCATAGGTCAAATCGTCGTGGAGTGGATGGTGATGTTTGATTTATGCACTTTGAAAAGAATTGTTGACGGAGTGGAAAGAAAGGGTTGAGAATCCAATAAGTCGGGGTAGAAACTGATATTTTACCCCAAGAAAAGAGGATAAAATGTTCACCTGTCGCTTTTAGGTAAGAAAATATAGCTGGTTCGTGTTCATATGAAAACACATGAGATACCCATCTGCGGACCAGTGGGTTAAGGCATGGCATGATAGGAGCATTTTTCTTGAATAAACGTTTTAGGTCCTATCTTCTGTATCCGCTCTTAACCATTATTATTCAACAACTGATAGACTGATGTGCTTTTAAGTAATGAATTCTTCCGTGGAATCTCGATATTTGTCTTCGAGCAAAAATGAGGACTAGTGTTTTCTTAACATTTCCAGGAACCTACCCCACGTATTGGAGCTAAGTGAGATCTCTACCTCTAAGGTCGCTTCGACAAAATAAAAATGCCGCAACCCCCACCCCCTCCCCAACTCATAGACTTGACTAGATATGCGGTCAAGTGAGATTAGGATCGCCACCGCATAGTTAATTAGTTTCATTTGTTAGTGTAACAATAAGCTTTAAGTTGTATGTAGATTATAGGGCCTGGTGCGCAAGTGCGATTTGTGTCGGATAAGTCAATACGACACAAAATTTCTGCGAAGTGATTAACGGCGTGAAACACATTGATAGCAGTTGGGTACTTCACCATACCTCCTGATAAGCAGAGTGTCAGAAAAATCATTGAAAGCACTTCTGCTCAGAATTTCCCCATATGTTGGAAGAAAATTTGAACCGAACGTTAGGTATGTACCCAACTGCTACATTGTACTTCAGGCCGCTAATCACTTCTCCGATATTTTGTGTCCGCTCTTAATCATTATTATTCGAAACCTGATAGACCGATGTGCTTTTAACTAATGAATTCTTCCGTCGCAGCTGGATATTTGTCTTTGCGCAAAAATGTTGCGTAGTGTTTTCTTAACATTTCCAGGAACCTACCCCACATATTGGAGCTAAGTGAGACCTCTACCTTCAGGGTCGCTTCGACAAAATAAAAATGCCGTAACCCCCCTTCCAAATTCATGGACTTGACTAGATATGCGGCCAAGTGAGATTAGGATCACCATCGCATAGTTCATTAGTTTCATTTGTTAGTGTAACAATAAGCGTTAAGTCGTATGTAGATTATTGGGCCTGGTGCGCAAGTGTTATTTGTGTCGAATAAGTCAATAGCAACACAAAATTTCTGCTAAGTGATTAACGGCGTGAAACACATTGATAGCAGTTGGGTACTTCACCATACCTTCCGGTAAGCAGAAGTGTCGGAAAAGTCATTGATAGCACTTGTGCTCAGCATTTTTCCAACTGGGTGGAAGGAAATTGGAACCGAACTAGGTATGTACCCAACTGCTGCATTGTACTTCAGGCCGCTAATCGCTTCTCCGACATTTTCTGTCTCTAATGACTTGTTTTGCACATATCGTATGTGTGCACCTGGCCTTACTGACAGTTTTCTTGGTTTTGAGCCATTTCCGGAAATCAAGGACGACACCTGAACACACATTCAATATTCTACGTTGTTAAAATATCAGCAAGACATTTGACGCCTGAAGACGTGTTTAATGTTCGCAGATCTGATATATCCATTGCATCATCTGCGAAGTAAATCCCCGATCTTGTTATTCTTGTATCCCGAAACGAAAAGCTATCATAAGTGCTACAAAATATATTGTTGAAATGATTTTATGTTAAAAATTATATCGTCCACGTAGTGAAACGCGAAAAATTGGGCTCGTATAATTTTCAAGTTTATAATTTATATAAAATTTATGCATTTATTTCTGTGATAACAAGTATGATCTGCCATGGAAATCTTTATCCTGTCCCATGTGATCACTGAATCCAGAAAAAGGTTGTAATGGCGCGTATACATAAAAAATATAAAGTTTGTAAAATACAAGTTTAAGTGACGGGAGGCGTCTTTTCAAACAGCCGCTGATGTTAAAGGCGTAGGACTACTTTACTCCCGTGACTCTTTTGTTTCTTGAAATTTCTCGTAAGTTTTTAGGTTTAAGTAAGTTTTTTTTGTAACATCTGTTGTTACCCTTTATCTCCAAAATAAGACATTAGTTATAGTTTTAACATATGTAGTTACCGAGATATAGAGGATCGCGTCACCAATTCATGCGTATTTTTTCCCAACTTTTGCGACTCGGTTGTCGCTGAACTACAATTGCGATTTTCAATTTTTTTGTAACATCTGTTGTTACCCTTTATCTCTAAAATAAGACATTAGTTATGTTTTTAACATATGTAGTTACCGAGATATAGAGGATCTCCCATACCAAGTTTTGTGGCGTATTGGTGTGTGAATCAAATTCTTTCCTGAGACCCCAATGGGAGGAACGTAGTCCTACGTTAAAATATGAATCCAGAAATGAATCACTATCCTAAGTAGCAGCCTGTTATTTAGGATAACAGAGAGGTTATCCTAAATAACAGGCTGCTGATAAAAAAGGAAGCATGAACGTTGTAACTCTTGATCAAGTATTTATAAAATGCGAACTTGTTTCAATAGAAATATAAGTATTGGATACCAAGAAAGCCTAAATCTGATTCCTCATTCTACATTACAACTGAGATCGTATACTGTGCCATACATCATTAATTATAACAGATAAATAATCACGCTTGGGTGTTTACTGGCACGCGTCCGCGCCTGAAAGAAAATGTCGGGAACCATTTCCCGACAAGTGACAGCATAAATATTGTGCATTGAAACATAATATTTTCATTGTCGACAGGCGACAGTAAATGTATTGATTTCCAATAGACATTAGCACAGTGTTGGATATTGTATTTTTTGATCGAGCGAATCGAGGTCTACGTTTTAACTCCAGCATTTGGCGTTTGCGATTACGACTAAATGCGATGTTCGATTTCCTTCAAATTTGACAGAAATATTTCTTGAAGCAATAGAAAGCGGTCTATATATTTTATTTCTATTTATTTTAATTCCATAATAAAATAATTATTTTAATTATATATAATTATTATGTTAATCAATTTAATTGGTAATAAAAGAGTGAGTGGCAACATTAAGATTATGACATCAGAGTTGTAAATAAACACAGGTCGCTTATCGCTTTGTATCGTTATCCGCATCCCCTCAATAAGTTTTATCTATTTTTATAATCTTTGGCTATCTGTTAGTTCTAAATTTATATTTAAACTCATTTATCATCTAAATAATTTCTTTTATACCTTATGAGCCGCTGTCGGCTATTTTAAGAACTTTCAAAATTCGATTGTGGTTGTTAAGCCTAAATGGAATTACCAGACGCTTCTCGCCAAGACAATTTCGCCTGCCTTATGAATCGTCTGATCTGCATAACAACAAAAGCTTTTCGCTTATATAAATATTTGTGTCAAATGTAATATTCATCGCCAAGTTATTTTGAATTCCATCTTCTTATTTCTAACGAAATGAGTTGGAAAAATATTTTAATTTGATGCCTATTTAATAGTGAAATTTTCTCGATGCTTTTCTTAAATAATGTATTTAAGGATTGAATTTTTCTCTATGAACTTTTGTTGCCATCTTTTTCAAAATACTTCAATATGCCACCGAAATATAAGCGAATTAAAAGAGCTAGTGAAGTTTTGCTAATTCAGCATATTGCGAACCATTTTATCCATATTGACTCAAAATTCGCACCTTAAGAATTGTGCTAAACATTTGTACACCAGTGTATCTCCTGGAAAGTTAATTATGATGTCCGGTGCCCCTACAAACAATGCTGTCTTCACAATGACATTTGCTAAGCTTTTTAAAAAATGCGATGAAGAGAACATTTTATATTTTTTCTTGGGGGGAGGCGAGGTCTAGTGCTCACAGAACTACTAGTATAGTCTTTATAACTTAAATTTAATGATAAAGGGAGCTCATAAAATAACTTTGTTGATCCCCAGTAGCACGAAAATATTGTACGATATTGAATAATAATCGCAATATTATATAATATTGAACAATATTTATAATATCGAACAATATTTATAATATCGAACAATATTTATAATATCGAACAATATTGTATAATATCGAACAATATTGTATAATATCGAACAATATTGTACAATATTTTGCAGCATGTTGTGCTACCTGGGGTACAGAACAGAACATCGTCTCTTACCCCGTACCCGTGACCAGACCGGTCACTGAACGGTTTCATGGGCAAGACACGGGAATTTTATTTAAGAAAAAAGAAAAACAAAATAAACAAAAAGAGAGAAATATTTACACTATGTACAGCACAGGCATTTTCACTTTTACACTATTAGTTCGTAATAGTCTTCTTTTCTTTAGATGTTGTTATACCTTTCTTTTTTGAAGGGGGAGGAATGTCCGGTAATTGAGCTTTTTAGTTCAGCTCGCTGGAAAGTTGAAGGCTAGGGAGGCCGGAAAAGATCTCTGTTTTCACTTATAAATTTGACAATCCCACGTACACCTGCTAGGACCTCTTGTACCTGGGGTACAAGAGGTCACAGCAGTCTGAACGGTTGACGAATGGGAACGAAATTCGACGCATAGGTGTTCCAGAACATGCACTGGAGAATCATAAGAAGAACAAAAAGGCTACGGTTTCAGCAGTGAAATTGAAATGAAATATCGTAGCACAAGTTTTAAAAAATTTCTGACCAATTTTAGCCTATACAATTCAAGGGATAACACAGTTTCATAAGAAACATCACAAAATAAATCAGTATCTTCTCAGACACGCAATACACTATCAATTTTGAAATTTACAGTTGAAATCAAAATATTACAGGCGGAAATAACGCACATAGTTCGACGTTGTACATCACGAGATCCACATCAAATAGTAATGGCATCCGACGCAATTTTATTTCCTAGCTAAAAGCGCGCGATTTCTTGCTAGTTTAACCTTTGATGAACGTGTAAGCAAATTGCTATGGGGGATCCATTGCCAAAATATCACTCAAACAGAATGGTTCATCCCTTCATCGAAGCTTGCTGTCTCATGAATAGTTATTGCTGCGTTGAAGAAAAAGAACATAAACTTTATAAATTATTCCCTGCTCAAACCAGCGGGAGTGGCCTCCGCTAACTTTTCTCATATACTTCTCAAAAATTTGTCATTTCCCCTCCCCCTGCGTGGATAAAAAATTCAAACCTACTGTAACTCAGAATGCAATGACTATCAGAAGGTTTTTCATTGTAGATTATAGTGATTGTAAAATATTTAGGTGTAGAATCAAATTCAAAGAGATGTTTATATATTAAAACTCAGAAATATTTATTTTCTATCACACTGTAGCAAGCTCCGCTAATGCGAGGGCGTGCGCGAGCGAAAAGAAAACAGGAGAAAATGACCTCGTTCGCTATCGCTGAATAGCTTGCGCATGCGCAGAGATTGCTTTCAGTACGCAAGTAAAAAAATTGAATATGTAATTTGAACGCTTTTTTTAACCGATTGAAACGAGATTTAGGCACAGAACTATAATTAATGTTAGCAACCGTCATACCAATTTTTATTTGTCTCCAAACGGTTTAGGAGATATAATTTTTACAAGTATGCAAATATACAGTCCGACAGACCCTCAACCCTTTGACGGATTTGGTTCAAATTTTGACATGGACCTACATTCATGATGATAAAACTGTGTACCAAATTTTATCGATCTAGCTCTTCACGTTTTTGAGTTATAGTGTTAAAATGACCGCGGACAGACAGACAGACTTCCCGCAGACGGATTTTGTACAAAATTCGGTGGAAGCCTACAATTAATGTGTAAAGATCACATACCAAATTTCATCCCCGTAGCTCTAATAGTTTTCTAGTTATCGTGTTCACAGACACACATAATTCCAAAATTATGTTTTTCGGACTCGGGGAGGTCTAAAACGTGGAGATTCGTCAAAATCTCGAGTTCGAATTTTTTCACGATTGCAATATTTTCTCTTTGTATACTTCGTATACGAGAAAGTAAAAAGGAAGTGTCCAGAATTTAAGAGATGTTTCTTTGGGGAAATCTTATTTTGAAGGAGCTAGCACACTTTACGGAATATGTTAGAGACGCGTATTTGTCTGAGGAAAAAAATCTTGTTTTTTCAGGTTAGTTCGAGATATATATATATATATATATTTCTTTTTGGAAATCGCTCAAGAGATGAATGCACTTGTCAAGCGCAATCCTATGTTTCGGGGAGTCGTCGCACGAGGGAAAATTGAAAAGATTTTGGTGAAATCCCTCTTGAAAGGAAAAGTTAGTACCATTACCAGGGTGTTCAAAATGTTCCGGTAAATTCTGACATAAATTGTGCCTGCCTGAAATCTGTCTTCTGAAGCATCATTCTTCAGAAATGAAAATTTCATCTCGAGCACAGCAATTTTAGTGTATGTGTCGCAATCGCACATGGTGCTGCGTATCAGAAATTGGGAAACGCGAAATTTGCAAAAGAATTGTTCTTACCGTTAAGAGCAGTAATTGCACAATTGTTAATGGATGCAAATTCGAAATAGTCAGAATCTACGTTTATCGGGTGTTTGAATTGATTTTGTATTATTTAAATTGGTAGTACAATTAAATACAAAAACAGATTGTTCCACTGATTTTCACTGAAGATAGACTTCCCTAAAGCGGGGCCACTCACCCCTGCTCAATTCCAAGATTTTTGGAACAACGGAAGGGAAAACTTTTCGTCAACGTGAGAAACCGATGAAAATTGGTATATTTTTGGAACACGGGAAGGAAAATCCTTTGGTCAATGTGAGGAACCGATGAAAATTGGTATATTTTTGGAACACGGGAAGGAAACTCCTTTCTTCAATGTGAGGAACCGATGAAAATTGGCATATTTTTGGAACACTGAAAGGAAAATCCTTTCGTCAATGTGAGGAACCGATGAAAATTGGCATATTTTGGGAAGGAAAATCCTTTCGTCAATTTGAGTAACCGATGAAAATTGGCATATTTTTGGAACACGGGAAAGAAATTCCTTTTATCAATGTGAGAAACCGATGAAAATTGGCATATTTTTGGAACACGGGATGGAAAATCCTCTCGTCAATGTGAGAAACCGTTGAAAACTGGCGCAAATAGATTGCACTGATGAAATTCCAAATAGTTTGAAACCAAATTGGAATGGCCGGATGGTCTTTTGAGGACCTGGCTGCGAGGGTAGCGAGAGAACAAAGCTTTTGCCTAGAATGGGATCCTTCGACGGGGCTAGATCATGTTCAAAGTAAAATCGGAACTTTGAACCTACTCAAACAAGGTGCATCAAAACAAACTTTGGAACTTGAATGGGTGAAAAAAGCCGGTCTTGAGCCAAATGGCATAGTCTAGCCTTCTCGTGAATGCCCAGCTTAAGAGAAAACTTATTCAATTTATATGATAGCAGGTAACATCCCCCATTGTATTCATCTTCACCCCATTTGATCTTTCGATCCGGAAACAGGTTGTAGGGTTCTCAACATCATCCCTACACCCTATCCATACCCGTGCGCTATTTCCCTTTTCTTCCCGGAGTTATTTATTTGCCTCCAGATACGCCACTTCCAGTTTTCCTCCCTCGCAAAGTGAGAGGGAAGTCCTGCCAGGTTTGTTTTGACACTCCGCCACTGAAAAGCGGTAATGAAAAGAATCGGTGCCACTTCCACCCCTTCTCTCCTCCTACAACCTTTCGGGTCGATTTTTTCTCACCTTTTAGGATCTCCCTTTTGATTTTATTTTCGGGATTTGTTTTTGGGCCTGGCGTTTCTCTTTGATGTAAAGTTCCTTCCTTTTTGCGCTTTCTTTCCTGGACCTGTCGGAAACTTTTGACACGGCTTTCAAGAACCATTTGGAGAAGTATTTGTCTTTGCTGTACATAAGAAAAACCGTGTCTAGGAAAAAGGGATTTATTTTTTAATGTTTCTTAAGGTTTTTAAAAGCGCCTGATGTTTGTTGTTGCCAGAACGACAATGTTAGCACTCCTTCGTTAAATACTGATATCCATTGACTAACCTTTTGGTTCCAAAGACTTTACAAAATAGACTTCCATTAATTTTTTTTAACATTTAAACATAAGGTTTCATTAAAATTCAGTCTTCCCATTTTATTAAAGTTGATGCATTTGCTTTCATTTTATTATTCACCGCTGTGATTTAATGATAAAAACAATAAAAAACTCACTTATTAGTTTTTATATTTAATTTATAATATAAATTTAGAATTAATATTAAATTTTCTAATTATATACGAGTTCTTTTTTCATTGGTTTTCTGAATGTAGCCGTTTTCATCAGTCATAAGTCTCTAAGAAATTACAGTGTGTTTCTGTCTTTCCTATGAGAAAATTGCCTGAGAAAACATGAAATCTGGTTGTTCGTTTCTATTTTAGTATATCCTTTTAAAATATATGTTATAAAGAGAAGAGAAAAAATATCTTGAACCTAGATAATAACACAAACAAACTGCGGATGGAGCCTCAATTTATTTCTCTCAATGAATGTATCCTTTCATATGTTCGAAACCTTTCATCGCCATCTTTTACATCTGCTTCAAAGTAACGATTTCAAGTCGCTGCCGTCAATGTCAGTAACCTGCATATCTTTTTGAAATTGTATGTGCTAAAATTTAAAATTCTTTAGTATAGTTCCTTATTATCCTAATGTTTCCTTTTTTCCAAAACACTTTTATACATTAAATCCATCGAGGTTCAAAGATTCTCCCGCTGGTGTGGTATGAAATTTTGGAGAGAAGAAGGCCGGTTCAGATTATGTTATTATCATCTGCCCACAGTTCTAATTTATAAAGCTGGGTATTCACTTCAAGGCTGGTTGTGCCATCTGTCCTAAGCCCATTTTTTCCCCACCCATTCAAGTCGAAAAATTACGCACGTCATTCATGTAGGCTCCAAAGTGCGTTACCGTAGCTCTTTGATTCCCCACTATTCCTCCCCCAACTCGGCGGATTTCTAATTTTCTAGCCTCGTCGCGAGGTCTCAATCTAGGCAGATGCTTTGATGTGCCGCTACCCAAGGCCCGAAATTGGAATCGACGCATGAAGTCTTGGATTTCCAGATCGTTTGAATTCCAGCATTGCCATTCCGCTATGCCAATTTCCATCGGTTTTTAATCCTGATGATTTCTTTTTCCTTCCTGTGTTCCAAAAATTCCATTTTGGAAGAGATGCGAAGGGCCTGCTTAAGGGCTCTATCCCAAAATAGGCCTCGTGATGCTTCAAAAGTGAACGTTAATGCAATTAAACTGAACTAAACTAAACTAAGAAGCATTTTTTTGTTCACGGTTGAACTGCAATGGAATTAGCTCACGTGATGCACGTCAAATGATCTCCGCCAGTTTAATTATGGAATCTTTGCCCATTTGAATGGAGTGAAAAGTACGTGACGTCACAGCACAAAGTGCGATAAGATATTGGATGACGAGCGCAGTTACGTTTGTGCCGTCACATAAAATAACTGCATTGGTATACGTCTTAAAAATAAAACTTATTAATGTAGAAAAAAGCGTATAGTGAAATATAGGTACAGAAGATACTAAGATCCAAACCAGTTTCACCATTGAGTGTTCAAAGCATCAAACAAAATTTCATAGGAAATTTCACCGAACATATCAATATTGTTACAAAAATCTTCAGGTGTGTGTGCGGTGAAAACAGTCCAACAAGCAGGATAACGGAGAATGAAAACAATCCAACAAGCAGGA
>BGPR01052832.1:0-10526 GCA_013235015.1 Araneus ventricosus
TATATAGTATATTAATTGCATTTAAGGTGTTTGATAATCTTAAAATCAAAATCTTGCATTTGTTTTTATCGCAATGCCTGAGGTGACTATATTTTATTCATCTCGCATAACAATTTTATTTATCTAAGCAAATAAAATAATACTTTCTATCAATGAAATTTTAAAGTATTTCATTAATTGATTTCAAATTATTTAAAAACATTTCATCTTCGCATTTTTTAATATATGTTTAAAAATAAATTTCAATGCCAATCGTAATTTGCGTTTATTGTGTTTCATTTTTAGATAGTTTATCTTATGTGTGACTGAACGAATTTTTAATTGCTTTTAATTAATAATACCAAAGGATGGTTTCAAAATTGGCTTTGAATTACTAATAAAATAATGAGATGAAATTTTCAGTTGTTTAAATGTTGAATGTGAATATTTAACACCCATCGGATGCGTCAGAAAAATGAAACTGATGAGTACTTAAATGTCAAAAGTAGTTGTATTTCATATTAAATTAAAATAGTAAAATTAATTAATTTTATTAATGATAATATAATTCATTTAATAATATTATCAATAATTAATTAATTAATACTGATAAATACCAAGGCTTAAGTTATTTAAATATGATTTTTTTACTGTGATTTAAAACCGATATTCAAGATAAATTCCTTCCCAAACATTTAATTTTATGAAAATTTTATGGCAAAAACTAACGCCGGCGGCAAAAAATTTTGTTAGTAAAACTGTGGAAATCAGTCAGGGTACCAACCCGAACAACATATTAAAAAATTAACTCTACCCTAATTTTTGTGTCTATTTTCTACTATTTCGCTGGACTAATACAGTAAGTTACTTTTCCTTTAGTAATTGTTCAGCCAAGTGCTTAAAACTCGCCAAACTAATGATTGAGAGCCAAATCATGGTAAACATGAACACTCGGTTCTCCCTCAAAGTTGGCCATCTGGGCACCCGCGAGTATTCCCTTGTTATCAAAGAAGTGCTCTCTCTATGTAGTATCTTATACTCTAAGGTTTTTCTGCGATATCTTTGGAAAATATTATCTCACGAAACTATTTTTACACCTAATTAAATTTAAAAAAATTAGCATTTCAGTGACGAAAATTTCATTTCCATACAATTTGTTTCTCTCATTTTAATATTTTTTCAAAAGTAATTTTATACAGAATTAGTAACAATATTCTTTATTGTTGAAGAACAAGAATAATACGAATATATATAAATGCCAGAATACATTCACAGAATTCTTGACGAATGCTAAAAGGAAATTTTAAAAGTAGACGATTAACAATTTATATCAGGACCAACTAATGATTGATTGATTTTCATTCTTTAAATTAATGAATAATTAACTCGTTAATTTAATTGTTTCAAAATATTCATTGAACCCTTTCTTTTACTTTAGTAATTGCTAACAAAATTTGAAGTACCTATATAACAAATAATAATTTATGGAGAAAACGGCTGTTATTAAAAATCGTTTTTTTTTTTCAAATTGATATTCTCATTTTAATTAAAAACGTTTCAGATCAGAAAAGGAATTTGTGTATTATAATTTTTATACGATAGTAGTTTTTACATTCAAAATTTTAAGACATGAAAGCATTTTAATCCGGAGCAAAGCCGGATATATCAGCTTGTTTACCTTATAAAAAATGGAAATGAATGCGGCTGATGGGAGCTTTTCAACAAGGTGTCACATGCATAGGTTAAAGCGTACTCTAAGTAGGGGGTAAAAATCACTTTTCAGCTTATAACTTCTAAGTAATTCTTGCTGTCAAAAAACTTTCAATTTCAAAGTAGTTTGTTATGATAAGGTGATAATTCCCCTAATTGAAATTTTCTTTCTATCTTCGATCGTAACTTAGATATGGGGAAGAGATCAATTGGGGAATTGAACATAACTTCTAAGCAATTGTAGCTCTCCAAAAAAAGTTTAATATAAAAGTTGTTCGTTATTATGTGATAATTTGCCTAATTGAAAGTTTCTTTCTATCTTCAATCGTATCAGAGTAACGGGGAAATGATAAATTGGGCTGGGGGATTGAGTATCGCTTTTCAGCTCATAACTTCTAATCAATTTTAGCTGACAAAAACATTTAATATAAAAGTTGTTCGTTATGATAAGGTGATAATTCGCCTAATTGAATTTTTTTCTATCTTTAGTCGTAACAGAGCTATGGGGAAGTGATAAAATGGCGGAGGGGATTGAAAATGGCATTTTAGCTCATAACTTCTAAAAAATTGTAGCTATCAAAAAAGTTTCAATGCAAAAGTTGTTTATTATGAAGAGGCAATAATTCGACTATTTTGAGTTTTCATTCTATCTTCAATCGTAAAGGAATTATGGGAAAATGAAATATATTCAGTCCTCCACCATTTCCACCCCCTTTTAGCTGCTCAGCCCATCTACAAACTCGGCCGATATTTTCACCGACCTTAAGACATATCCCTCGCCGGCTAAAATCTAATCAAAATCACTCCAGTTATCGTGTTCACAAGATAACATGGGCGAAAGTGTTATGTATATACGTCTCTACTAATAATAATATGGAAAAGAACATTTCGCCCTCTACCCAGGTAGCACAGAAATATTATATAATATTTGCACAATGTTATACAATATTATGAACACCGAGGAACACCGAATACTGTAATAAAGTATTGTATTGTATGTATCAGTATTTCCGAGATACTAAATTTTCACAAATAATATAAAAACAATGTTTATTTATAAAAATCTTCATTTTAACTCAGGATATCACTCGATTGGAGGTTTTATTTCAAAAACACCAGTGGAACAATTCTTCTTTAAGATGCTGAATATTATATCATACTAGACAATACCATGCACATGATATTTTGATTTTTACATTAATCAGCATTGATCAATATTTTAAGGTGAAGTTATTCTTGCGTTCGACAGATGGCAGCACAAAAATGCCGTAACACAATATATATCAACATTGAATCTTATTTTGAGGTGAAGTTATTCTTATGGCCTCCAGATGGCAGCATGGTAATACAATAACACTATATTAATCAGTATCCTAAAAAAGTATTTTAAAAAATGTTCATTTGAATAATAATGTTTACAGTTATTTTGTTTTACTGTATATAAAAGGCGGGCCGGACTCAACTAATGAAGTTAACCATAAAACAGCTCTCACATATGAATTATCTATGAAAAAAATTTGAGTGTTATTCTCATCGTAAAAATGTGCACGTGATTTTTTGTTGCGAATCTTATATTTGATTTTCAATCAATACTGTTCAAGGCGTCTCGTAATACATTGAAAGAGGAATAAATAAATTTCAAAATTATTTGAAAACCTTTCAAACATATTATTATAATTACTTTTAAACCTTATTGCCTTTTAATTTATTAAATTAGCAAACTTAGATATAAGAGCTAAAATTGCTTCCTCTTTGACTTCTAATTTCATTTTGAACTCGAAATTGTAACGATGAAAGATAATTTAATTAAGAAAACTATTCAGATTAATTGTGAATGAACATGAAATTTCGTAGAGATCCGAACTTTGTAATTACATTTTATTATCATCATTTACGCTCACTGATGTAAGTCTCGCTGGTCTAGAGGTACGGCTTCGGGTTCAAAGTTTGCTGTAAGTAGATGTGTTCAAAAAATAACGAAGTGGTACCTAGAAGTTCGGAATTAAGTGATTAATATTTTTCCATGCTTCTAAAATGTATTTTTAAAATATTCACTATAATGTTATATTATATAATATTAGTCAGTATAGTACAATATTATTTAATATGGTATAATATTATAAAGTATTATATGACATTATCCAATATTGTGAAAAAATTGTTTGAGTGCCATTGTTTGTTGAGCCATTGAAAAAGTCTTACGTTTTACACTGTTTCAATATTGGGAAAAATATTGTACATTACTTTCTCGAATTTTATGATATAAGACAATATCTTGTGCTACGTGGGTATTATCATAAGGATTAGAGCTTCAAGAATGAAAGCGGGTCGAAGAGACTGCAAATGACGAGAGCTTTCCAACAAGGGGTAACATGCATAGGCTAAAACTTTAAGTTAGGGGTAGAGGAGGGGAAGGGTGGGAAAATCGCTTTTCAGCTCATAACTTCTAATCAATTGTAGCTATCGAAAAAGTTTAAATGCAAAAATTGTTCGTTATGATAAGGCAATAATTCGCCTAATTTGAATTTTCTTTCTATTTTCAAAGGAATTATGGGAAAATGAAAATTTCCATCCCCTTTGAGCTGGATAGCCCATCTACGAACTCGACCGAGATGTTCACTATCCTTACAACATATCCCACGCTGGTTAAATTTAGATCAAAATTACCCCAGTTATCGTGTTCACAAGATAACATGGAAAAAGCGTTATATATATATATATATATATATATAAACTTTTCAACGAAGGGTGGTTTTGGGTTCTAGGGGTCATGATCGATGAAGATCTGCAGAAATTTTCCAAAAGTCGTGTCATGAGAACCATTGCAATAGGTAGACTTCCTATAAGGAATCTACTTAAATATGCAAATAATCAAACATCTTAATAGTTTGTTGGGTATCCTTTAGCTGAAATTACTCTTTTAATATGTTTTGGCATGGATTCAACAATTTCTTTGTGCAAGAATGTTCAATTTTGTTCCATTTCTCTGTTAATACTGCTTTAAGTTGTTCTTTCGAAGGCATATCATATTTTCTTGTTCTTTTCTCCAGTTGAACTTGAATGAGAGGAGTTATGGGATTTGAAGTAACAAAGGCTGTAATCCCCGTTCTCCAGTTCATGCCACACGTTTTCAATTGGATATAAATCTGGGGAATATGGTGGAGTCTTGATAACTTTGAGACAGTTGTACAGAAGCCATAAGTGAACATTTAGAGTTGTATGTTTGGGATCATTATTTTGATACAACTTGAATGTGTTTTGAATTCCAAGTTTTGGGCAGATATTTTCAAGTTTTCTTTCAGGACATTTATATACTTCATATTAATTTCAATGGGAACTGAATTTCCCATACCAGAAGCAGCAAAACATACTCAAACCATTCTGCCTCCACCTCCATGTTTGACAGTTGGCAATAGATTTTTCGGATTGAGCTCTTCGTGGGGCTTTCTCCAGAAGTTACTCGCCCTTCAGACCAAAATATGTTAAATTTTGATTCATTCGCAAATATGACGCTTTCCCAAAACGATGTATATTTGTCTACCATGGATTTTGCAAAATCCAGACGTAAATTTCTTGTTCTTTCATTAACGAAATATTTTTTTTTCTGACAACTCTACTGTTGTACCCATATGATCTGATAACTCGTCTAACAGTTTCAGGGTTTACTTTTATTGCAAATCTTTTTTGCTCATTCTGTTGTAAGTTTCAGTGCACTAAGTCTGGTATTTTTCTTGATTTTTATGCAGGATAAAACTTCGATTCCTGGGAGTTAGTTGTGAGGAGCTCCTGATTTTAATGCATTTTCAACAGTTCCAAGTAGTTTCCATCGTTTTATAATAGCAAACACAGTTGAATGACTTACTCTAACAAGTTTTCCGATAGTTCTGATGCTTTTACCATCTTTAAAATGTTCTATGATTAAATTCCTAATAGAATTTGTTACAACTTTGTAGCGCCCGGCCATATTCACTTCAAATATAGAAATGTAAACAAAAAAACTAGTTGAATCCATGCCAAAACGTACTAAAAGTGTAATTGCAGCTAAAGGATACGCAACAAAGTATTAAAATGTTTGATTATTTGCATATTTTTTGTTTACATTTGTTGATGTTCAATGTGTCCAATTACTTATGCAAGATTGTTTTTAACACTTTCTCGGTAAATTAATTTTTTCTAAAACAGGCATTGGATTTATTTTCATTACAAATTGTAGGTTTTATTATACACAAAAGAAAGTTTATATGAAAACATTTTGAATTAAATCTTTTAATATTTAGATGCTTTTTATAAGTAAGTTTCAAAAACACAAGTGTCCAAAAACAAATATGAGCCACTGTATGTTATCTGTATTTATTAGCTTTAATAGTAAACAAAGATTTTATAAATAAAAATAGCTTTTAAATTTATAAAAGAATGATATGAATATGTAATACGATGTACAATGCAGGTATCTCTTGCATACGCGCGCCCGCTAGAAGGTTAACAGTCTTTAAATTTCTATACATTTTTCCTGAGATTTAATAATCTCAATCTTTATAAAGATTTCTAAAATATCTAAAAATCTTATCACCTAATTGAAATGCACTGTCACCAACCTACAATGGACAAAACCATAGTTACTAAATGCCTAAAAATTCTTCCATGAAATGCAGATGTTGGCCCCTGTCGGTGGCCAATGAGCTGCAGTCCACCACCTCAAATACTGGTGCCATTCAATATATATTGAAATACACATACACCGTGCAACGGATGTTCTGCTTAATCCCTTGAATCTTGCACCTCCTCATCAGAAGTTGAATCGAGATTAGAATTTTATTTAGATTAGAATTTTTCTTGACTTAGAAAGGCGAAAACATTATTGCTGTGAGGGATAACTCCTCATCTTTTAGATTTTTATTGATGATTTAATAAAGCTAAGAAAATACAGAGAAGAGGAGGGCCAAAGCCAGAAAAGTTTAAAAATATAAAACATTTGAATAAAAAAATGCACATATATCATAAATAACTATATGGAGTCAAATTTCTTGGATTTATTATGAATTAATATTTTTCTCTATATAATATATAAAAAATGAACATTCAACTTTCCCCAGGGTACAAGGGAATTTCAATAATTTTTTTAGAGAAAATATGGTTTCATATTTCTCTTGAAAAAACTAAAATTTTAAAAAAATAAAGAATATAAAATATACAATAAAAGTTTTTTATAATTGACAGTTTACAATTGAAATATATATTACTGTGCAATTACTCTAACAATGATGCATCCAAAACAAAAATATAGAACAGTATAAAAAAGATCTTGCATTTTGTTGTGTATATGAAACATTGAAAAATGCAAAAAGAAATATATAACATTTTGCATTAAATATTTTATTTTTCATATCAAATTTGTAAGTGCAAAAAAAAAAAATATATTCTGGGTAATCCTTTTTACTTCGTAAACCAATTTGCTTCTAATAACAATGTTTCAACATTTGACACATTACAGGAAATAGCAAGCATGAAATTAATTAAGGACACCCATCTTTTCTGAATTCAATTCTACTGCCATTTTAGATCCGTACCTATTTATATACACAAATTCAGTTGTTCATATTTACATATGAATAATTGAAAAGTGCTGAATAAAATGTCATTAATTCAGCAATTGAAAAAAAATGTAAAAAAAAAGATAATTTTAAATATAAAGTCTTATTATTACTATTTTTTATTTAATAAGATATCTGAGGGTATTACAGTCAGCACTGCTAATTCAGTCACTTAGCAGTTTCAGTATTAGTTTAAACTTTTACCAAGAAATGGCTCTACTATCTTGAAAAGAAAGATCAGAAGATACTACAGCAGCACGGCAAGCTGAATTAGTCCAATAATCTTTATTGTGGATGAAAAAATCTAAATCTGATTGCCTTCGAGACAGTCTTCTTATTTTGATCTCGTAAGTTTACCATTTTTTCATGTAGTTATTGAATAGACAAAAATGCAATTTACTGTTGAACCCGATAGTATTTTTAATACTCTTCAATAATATGCAATGGATTTTCTCAAAATATTTATAGTTCTTGCATGAATCACAAGAGATTTCTTAAACGTAGCTGTAGAGAAACAAGGTCACTAGTAGATGTAGAATATGCATTGTTATTCCTTCAACATTGAAGAACTTTTCTGATTAAATCCTCATTCTGCACTAGCTGTTATGCCTGGCGTTGCTCGGGATTAAAATATTTTCATGCCTAATATTTTTGATGTAAAAAACTACTTTTGTATAGAAAATTACAATACCCAAAATTCTTTTATCATCTGAAATGTTTTTTTCAATAAAATGAGACTTTCAGTTGAACCAGATGATTTTTTAAAACCACAAATAGCTAATTTTCTCCATAAGTTATTGGTATTTATTGCATAGGTACTTCAAATTGTTCATAAATCTTGCAGTATAAGCAAGATTTCAATGGATGTTTTGGGACAATTATATAGTACATAAAATAAAGACATAAATTAGAATAAAAAAATAAAATTCATCTTCATACAAAATTCTTCTAATGTGATCTAGTAACAGTTCCTATGTATTCTTGTTCTTCACCAATGAAAAAAAAAAGGATTATAAATTGTATATTTTATACACAATTTAATTTTTGAAAAATGATTAAAATGAGGGCAACGAAATGAAAGGAAGTGAAAGTTATGTCACGAAAAGTTAATTTTTTAAACTTTTATTATGTGCAAAAATAGTTTTTGTGACATAATGCAGATTTTTGAAAAATATCATGGAAAATGCCAAAATCTTGCTTAATTTCCAATTAATTGAAATTTTAATAAGATTCAGGACTTTTAAAAGGGATTTTTTTCGAGGATTGCGCTTCTTATATAAAACATATTTATAAAAATAAGCAAAAAGTTCAGAAATAAAGGTAAATTAGTTCAAAGACTAACCGTTACCTAGCAACGGAGTAGCTATAAATTTACGTTATTTCAATATCGTCTCCACATAATTAACAATTACTAAACTTTCAAAAATTAATAAAAAATGAAGGAAAAATGACACATATAAAATTGGTATCATTGAAAAGGTAAAATTTTGAACTTCAAGATGGTATAAAAATATTTTTTGTCGAACAATTTGCTCTGAAGTTGAAAATGAAAAACGGTTTCGGTTAATTTCTAATTAACTGACTGTTTAATTAACTTTTGGACTTAGAAAAGTTCATAAGTGTCTTCCCCTTGTCTTAAATAATAAGTGTGAAAAATTTGGTTGAAAACAGTCCATTGATTTAGGAGGAGATGTGGAACATAACCACAATCACATTTATTTATATTGATTGAACAATGATTCTTTTGGTGATAGTTTCAAACCTTTTGACCATTGAATTTTTGACAGTATTTTGTAAAATCTGATTTTTTTTTTTTTTTTGAAATAATTCAATTTACTTTTGAATTATTACAAATAGAAACAAATAAGTTCCCTTCACTAAAATTTGACCTTAATCCATTGCCTTTTTCTTTTTAATTGATATAAAACTCAGTAGAAATAGATTTCATGAAAAAAATAGCAAAGTGACCAAGTTACCTTAAGTAGCCAAATAACCTTCTAAAAAAGATCTGCAAAATTTTCAATTTGACAGTAAAAATCAAAAGTTCAAACAAAAATACTTTTAAAAAATTAAAGAGGACAGATAACACTAATAACCTGGAGATATATATATTTAGTTTGAAATAAGAGTCACAGTATTACCCACAGGAACCTTAGATTAATTCAAAAAATGTATTAGCAAGTTTGTAGGAAAATTTGCATTGTAAACAACAAAATGAAAATATTTAAAAGGTAAACATAATTTTGTGATTTTCATATCTTAAAGACTATATAGCCCATCAACACAAACAACAAATTTTAATACATTTTTCACTAAAAGTTTATGCTTTAGGTTTTATAATTCTGCATAATTTCTCCTTTAAATATATTAATCCAAACTCTTTACTTATTTTTTCATAACAGTAGTCTTTTCAAACAGAATAAAACTATACCTTTGAGTGCAACTTCAATAGAACTCTAACAGAAAACAATTTTTAAAAAACAAATAATGAATTTTTATTAACTGAGGATTTTGACAATTCATGATAAGATTTGTCTACTATTACTATTAGATTTGTTTCCACCGTTAACACTTTTTAAAATTTATACGCACATTTTAAATGAAATGTGACGAATTTTTGACTTTAAATAGACATAGGAATATTTTCAGAATAAAACATAAATGTCTCTCACTGGAAGAAATTTTTGAACAGTTCCATTTTTCATTCACAGAACTATTTTCATAAAAGAATTGCATTATTGATTCTGTCGTCAAGCATTTACAAAAGGCAAATACTTTCTTATTTAAGGTTTGTTGCAATTTCAATGGTTGTATAACAGTGACAGGCCTAATATTTATTGAATAAAATTTCATTGATTTCAATAGACATTTCATGACAAAAAAATATTTATTTCCTTAATTCAAAATACAACATTGAACATCATATTTATGCATATTTTGGATGATTCTGATAAAATTGTTGTTGTACATTATATTCGCATTTCCTAATTTAACTTGCTAAATCAATTTGCTTTGATATGGCACTTGAAAATCCAAGTAAATTAATAATTCATACAGAACAAATGCTTTGATTTTCAATGATTTAAAGTAAATGCCAGACATCTGTTACTTAAAAAAAAGAAACAGAAAAATCAAAAATAGTCATAAAATATACAAAAAATAAGTTTCATACACAAGTCCTTAATGAAAATATAACATGTTTTTTTTTTACAATTTACATAATTATGTTCAACCATATTATTAAAG
>BGPR01052833.1:0-10526 GCA_013235015.1 Araneus ventricosus
GGTTCTTCTGTTGAGAGGTAGCTAAAAGAGTACCGTATCTGTTTAAACAAATGTTTCTAGGTAATTATGTTTTGAGGCTTTTTACGGCCTTCAGGAAACTTACTTCCTGGATGAACGAAATATCAGCAGGAAGTAGCATTATTTGAAATATTAGAAGTGTTATGAAAAACTTTCTTGCATGATCTTAAAAGTTTTTATCTTGATGATTTTTGAGTTGTTTGTGAACTGTTCTCTATAAAGTCAGCATAAGTGTCGTGGAAATTATGCAGAAAAGATTCCTATAAATGTGTAATTTAAATTTATTTTTATGCTGAGCAAAAAAAATGAGCTGTATATTTATTATTCACTTTATACACAATTTGGTAAGCCCAAGAAGAATTCAGAAATATATGTCTTTAGAACTTTGAATATTAAAGGTATTCTTTGCACGGCAAAACTCATAACCAACTCCATTATGAAGGGTATCACAAAAAAGTTCTGACATCAGTATAAATCTCTAGTACAGAGAAATTTTCAAAATAACACCATGTGATGAAAAATATGTTATGAAATAGACATCTTCTAGAATCAGACAGTCAAGGATTCACATACAGGCTATTTAATATGATGCTTTTTGAATTCTCTTTTAAAATTATTTCAAGTAAAATATATCTTCAACCACCGTTTCATCCAGAGTATACTGAAGAGTATGCAATCCCTGTAAAGTTAGGACGGAAATATAGAAACTCATTTTGCGGAAGGACATTTTTCGTGTATTTTTCGATTAAATATTCGAATAAGTAAATACTGCGGCGATACATTACTGTTAAATATGAATTAATATATTTTTATTCTGCAAATAGCATAATTATAGCGGACAAACACTAATAAAAAAGATGTCTACATGATAATAATTGAATGGTAGATACTATTTTTTTAAATTCGGTTGTGTGTAATGTTCACATTGATGTTATTCGAACAGTAATAAATTATTGTTACAAAAATTGACTTGTGGGTGTACACGAATGCAGTTCAATAAGCAGGATAAAAAAATAAAAAAATTTATTTCGCGAATATTCTAGGAAAACAAACGTAGCACAGATAACAAATTAGCACTTGTACAAATTTAAATCAGAGATTACCAATAAACCTCAGTTACAGCACTTTCAATAGCACTCAAATGTCTCTCAGTTCACCAGCTTGTTCAGAGAACTTGCTTTTATACCTTCTCAACAGGAAGTGACGTCATTACGTGGGGATTGACATAATCTCTAGAAGGTTCATGAAGCTACTGGCTCCCAGTAGAGATAAGTCCACAGTTCAGAATTTTTCTACACGATTCCTTTTGTCGCCCACTTTGTAGCTAAAATGGCTGCCAAAGTTTCGCAAAGTAGCCAAAATCGTCGCCAACTTTGACGTGAAGGTCGACAAATTCTTAACCAAGATTAGCATGTCAAGGCAATAGTTTTACAGCTTTGTAACATTATAAATCCGTTCAGACGAACGTCGAATATCAATTTTTAGCAAGCTGCATTACTATAAGTTTTAAAGAAAGAAGCACCCCTTTCTGTGGCAGGCAAAAATTATGCAGCTTTCATGGCGTTTAGGTAATATAAGAATTCTTAAAAGAAAAACATGAATATGACTCTCAGAAAGTCTGTACCCTTCCTTTTCTTATTATTACCAATACAGATGCTGCAGAAGTTGTTTCCCGCCTACGGTTAGTACGAAGGATTGGCTACTGAAACACATTAGAATTTCACTATCCCACGGAAATAGTTTATGGAAAACTACAATCATCCAGTCGATAATTTAACTTCTTTATTTTATTATATCATGGCTTTGATTTTAACTATATTACATAATTGGAAATTTAAAAAAGCAAGAATAGCTAACAACAAAAACAGTTGGAAAGGACGGCAGAACTTATAATCACTTGGAAATAGGGACTTGAAACAAATATTTCAGATTTAGTCCAACCGTAACTTTGATTCCAACCGTGACTGATGATTTATAGAGCACTTACAGATATCTATAAAGAAGTTCAAATGCTAAAATGTCTAAATTCTTATAACATTAGCTTCTTTATCATTTGAAAAAAGAAACATGTTTCGATAAATATTTTTTATATAGCTTCATCATGTAACATTCAAAGGCAGCTCAGACTAATTTAAGGTAGTATTTCAACAAAAGTACAGAAAAAATGTGTTACACTAAGTAAAATAATGTTTTGAATTCAATTTCAAATCTTCTTTCTCAGTGATTTATTATTTTTTCCCGGAATTTACTGATCTCTTTCCGCCGAATAATATGCCAGATCATTTATCCTATGAAATTATTTAAGAATAAAGAAAATGCAATTACTTTCCAACTTCTATTATATCACTTAAGCAATCTAACACATTCCCAAAGTTCATTGCATCTGTAATTAGAATCCACTACTTTTTTTATTGAATTGTAAAATGTCTTTGAGCTAATAAGGTTCTTTCCTGTGCTTTCACAGCTGGATTGAAATATTTCAGAAGAACAAAAGAAAATTGTTTCCTCAAAAGACAAGAACATTTCGGAAAATCTATTATTTACTTAACTTGCTTTTTATCGTAATGGGGTATTAAATCTTCGCAGAACAATGAAATTTCCAAGTTAAATGGAAAGCAATTAAATGTTAAATTAAATTTCTCGTCCTTACGGGCATGAAGCAAATAATCTGACAATTTAAATACCTTTACAATGGACTTGAATGAAATTTCAATGAACAATCCTTTATTTCCTTAACCTTATTGCTTCAAGGAATTCAGGAATAATGCCTTAAATATGCAATGCAATTTGCTGGGCTACGCATTTATAACGATTCATATAAATTCATTTCTCCGGAATTTTCAATAAACGTATAAACCAATTAAAATAAACCCTCCCGCTTTACAGCAAATAAATAACAAGAATCGCCCATGTTTGGAGATATATACACTATATGCCCAAAAGTATCCGGACTCTTGCAGATAATCACATTTTTTAGAATTTCTCGGGAATGATTTTACTGACTGACTTTAAACTTCGTACAGGTATAGAATAGACAATCACTCGCATTTTACATTGAAGATTCGGTCCTGAGTGCAATTAGGGGACCATCTACAAACTGATGAAGGCAAAAAGTTTTTGGCCCTCCCCGATTCACAGAATGCTGATAATACGGTGAAACTTTTAGAAATGGTAATGTATAATGTGCATAATATTTACAGGAATTTTCGTAATCTCAGCACAAGTATTTGAGAAGATATAAAGGTTTTCTTAAAAACTCTCAAATTTTCCCACCTGTGTTTTGCTTTTAACATACAAAGTTTTCTGTTATATTATAGGACACTTACAGAAAAGATGAAAATATGTTAGAGAAGCATTGTTTAAAAATTTGGAAATGAATGTTTGAATATTACAGGAATTATGAGCATTTTTAGTGAATAATGTTTTACTGCGCATGCGCGAAACAAAGTGTAATTTTTCTTTCACAACTTTAAAGCCAGGTATATAGGGCAATTTATTAAAGAAATTTATTTCAATATCATTATTATTCAGAAAGATATAGGCATTACAACGAGCAGAATTTTAGCTCCTGTCGAAGAGAAACTAAAAGATGAGGGGTTGTACACAAATTGATATTTTTTAAACTCATATCTTTAAATAGTTATATTGAATTGTATAGTGGTTAGAATTTGCTGAATACCCATGAAGACTTATCAATTACGTGCATAACTTAAATTCCAGCCAATTAGGCACTATAAGTAACAAACATTTTATTACTTTAATTATATTATTTACATGATTATTAACAAGTTACATATTACAATTTTACGGCCAAACGATATTTTTAAATATATTTCTTTTATGGTGAAACGATTTTTTATCTAATTAATTTCTTTTCTTAAAATATCTTAATAGTTCTATATTTATATTTTTTTATTCGTTACGAATATTAGATGTGTTCTTGAGTATTCAGCAAATTCTAATCACTATACAATTCAATATAACTATTTAAAGATATAAGTTAAAAAAAAATATCAATTTGTGTACAACCCCTCAAATTTTAGCTTCTCTTCGACAGGAGCTAAAATTCTGCTCGTTGTAATGCCGATATCTTTCTGAATACTAATGATATTGAACTGATTTTATTTATAAAAATTGCCCTATATATCTGGCTTTAAAGTTGTGAAAGAAAAATTACATTATGTTTCGCGCATGCGCAGTAAAACGTTATTCACTAAATGCTCATAATTCCTGTAATATTCCAAAATTCTTTTCCAAATTTTTACAAAATGCTTCTCTAACATATTGTCATCTTTTCTGTAAGTTTCGTATAATATAACAGAAAACTCTGCATGTTATAAGCAAAACACAGGTGGGAAAATTTGAGAGTTTTTAAGAAAACCTTTATATCTTCCCAAATACTTGTGCTGAGATTACGAAAATTCCTGTAAATATTATGCACATTATACATTACCATTTCTGAAAGTTTCACCGTATTATCAGCATTCTGTGAATCGAGGAAGGCCAAACACCTTTTTGTCTTCATCAGTTTGTAGACGGTCCCCTAATTGCTCTCAGGACCGAATCTTCAACGTAAAATGTGATTTATTGTCTATTTTTTACATGTCCGAAGTTTAAAGGCAGTCAGTTGAACCATTCCGGAGAAATTCTAAAAAATGTGAAAATCTGCAAGTGTCCGGATACTTTTGGGCATATAGTGTAGTCTTAAATAGGACTTCATTCTTGAAGTATAATTTTTTTAAAAAAATTTTAATTATCTAATGAAAGAATGTTGATTCAAAAATTGAGATTTTAACATTACAAATATCGCATAGAGGCTTGTAATTTATCATTATTTGTAATATAGTTTATATATGAAATATAATTTTCTTGAATGCTAATTGTTATTTAACGTTGCATTGTAAATTCCTTTAACTTTTTAGAGTCTCATAAATTGGTTCAATGAATTTGTAAATGCTCTGTTTAGTTAATTAAGGATGACGAATATTTTGAAAATGACATTGCGATTTTAACTCTATTTGTCAATAAAATTGATCGATATTGCTGATTGAAAACAAAATATGTCTGAAATGACATCATCTGTATCAAATAGAATTTACTTGATGTCACATAAATATCTAATATTTTCTTCAGACAAATCTTTAAGAAAATTTCTAAAATTAATTTATTCCTTGTTCTGAGAATTTGTTTAATATCTTAATTACATTACACATCATATTTGGAAGATCTATTATTATTTCATTATCTAAAACGATGTAAAGGACACCTTTAGGCCAAAAGTATTTTGTCATTCAAATAATTTATTATTTTAATTACGGATTTCATTATTAAGGTCAGAATATTTCTTTTGCTCTACTGAGAGAATTCTTAGTGCGGATAGTCAAATTTAACACAAGTTTTCAGAAAATCGTAACTATACTTATTTCCTAGAACATAATTTCGTAGAAAACAAAATAATCATTAAATTTATGCGATGTGATAATTTGAACAGCACTATTAAATATAAAAATAAAACAATGCGTAGAAATTAAATAATTTTGGGGAATTTTTGGCGACTGTTTGAAAGAACAAAAAAATAAGCCTTTAAACGCTCTGAGACAATAATTTCCTTCAACTATGTATATTTCGAACAATGTTTCTTTTTGAAGTATGACAGAATAGAATTTCCAAAATCGATGGCAATGAAATGTTTTTATTAACAGCTTTTATTTAGCTTGACATATTTCATGTTTGTATAGATGGAATAATATAATTGATTTTTCACTCACTTCCTAACTGCTAGAGGTTTGAAAATTTGTACAACTGTGTGTTTATAATATTATTAATTTAAGATATTTAAAACTTAAGTTAATCGATTGATTTATTAAATCTTCACCAGCTCTCTACTTTGTGGTATACTAATAGAAGCGTGTTATTATTATTTTTTCATTTTAACAAATTAGTTTTACTATATCATGCTTAATATTCAAAATGCAAGAAATAAGTTGGCCACTTCAAATAATATTAGGAAAATAAAATAAGAAATGTAAATAATTATAAGCCAAATCAAACTGTCAAATCAATCAATCAATTAAATAAATAATTGCCCAAACATTTAACAATAAAAACAAACAGGGCTATAAGTTCCAAAGAAAGAATGCAATATTTTTCATATTTCGTTCTTAGTAAACACTTTTTCTAGTGCCGCTGATTAAAACGGATATCAAAGATGTAGCCATTGAGTGTTCAGTTCGGTTTTGATATGGTTTGTTCTTTCAGATAAAAATAAAGTGTTTACCATCCATCAAAAGACTTTGATAAATCATTGGTTCATTTGAGTAGGAAATTTGCTCTGTACACCCAAACAAAGATTTCATTTTATTTTTCAAAACGCCTGAAACATTCGATTCACAAGAGGAAAAACTAATTAAGATTTCCGAAACGAAAATATTTTTTTTTTAAATTTCATATTTTTTCCTAGAAAAATTGACTTCCAAATTTATACCTAGATAAAAAAAAATATAAGAAACAACACTTTTAAATCAAGACAAGTTAATGACACACGACACGAATGGCGTATCATGGAAATATACAACCCCGAATTGGTAAAAATATAACAGAATTTCTTTTAAAAAATCGTTTTAGAAGAAGACTTTGAATTAGACTTCAAATTTAAGTAGTTGCCTACAGTTTAACCTTTAGATTCAAAATAAATCATACCGAAATATTATTTTAGATAGAAAAGCTATGTTATATAAGCCAAAGCGCCGATTATCCTCTTATGTATTATTAGACAGCAATTTGCCCGTCTTGTGTCGTTTCGCGGGACTTCTAAAGAGAAAAATACCCGAGCAGAAAAATATACTTCCTAGTACATTACATTTGTAACTCTTGTTTGAAATATCCTCAAATTGTCTTTCAAAAAAATAAAAAAAAAAAAAACAAAAATTCAAAAAATTTCATCAAAACTACATGAGAACACTTAAATTACTTATAACTCAGTCATAATAAAACCAAAACTGAGAACATTTTTACATTCAATATAGATATACCAATAAAGCCTAAATTAAAAAAAGTAATACAAGCAATCCTATAGTATTTGAAGTAAACGAAATTCATACAGCAAAAACAAGGAATCCATTCTAGTTCACTTTTTCAAGGGCTAGAAACTATTCGAAATGGATTCAAAAGAATATATAAGGAGTTTTCTGTAGAAGTAGGACATTCAATATTATGGCTTCAACATAAGACAAATTGCCAGACGAAAATGTTACGTAAAGTATTATTCTATAGTACAGTACTTTTGTAGCTGTTATTAGAAATTTCTTCAGATTCTCTTTCAAAATAATAAATAAAAATTTATAAAAACACTCCATGAAATTTACATGAGATCCCTTAAATTCCTTATAATTCTGTCGTTCCAAAACCAAAATGGAAAAAAAATACTTTCTTCAATATTATGGTTTCCACATGAGACAAATTGCCAGACGAAAATATTACTCAGTATTCTCATGTTGCAGACATTGAAAAACTTGAAGAGAAAGTAAAGCATTTATGTTCTTAAAGGTTTTCAAATAAAACTAATTACCAGGTGTATTCTGCTTTCTTATCTCTATCTTCTTTTGTCGAATATTTGGAGAGACTTTCCGTCTAAATAAAAAATCTTCTTTATATCTTATCAAATTCAGGCGAAAAGAGACCTCTATTATTCTTGAGTTCTTTTCATGCTGGGAAAACCACTGGGATTATTTCATATCATGAACGACTGCTCAACCCTTACATGGCCAAGACCTGTTTAAAATATAAGATCTCAACGGATATAATGATGGAAAAGACAAGGGTCTGCTGAAAAGACGCTGCAACCTAATATCAGGTCGTTTTCTACTAGTTATTCTACTAGTTACACTTATTTACTTAGAAATATATTCTGAATAAAAATAGTTTTGAAATGATTAGGAGTAAAAAGTTTCATGTCTACATTTAAAATAAAAGTGCTTACACATGTTATTTTTTTCGCTGCTATGAAAAATGAGTTAACATTTTCTTTTCATATGTACATTTCTTTAGAATATATTAATTTCAAATATATACATTTTCTACATCTCTAATGAAAATAGAACCAGATTTTTATAAAAGTCCTTTTAGATAATCCATCTAAGGAAATTCGGATAAAACTAGTTGAAAAAGTTTGACGGATTTATTTTCTTCTGATCTGTTTCACGATTTTCAGAAAGAAAACAAACATATTTTGAGTCAAATTGCCTTAATGTTAATTTTAAAATTTATATATTAATCAAACCAAAAATTAATGTGCAATTTCCAAAATATATTTTTGGTTTCTGTGTCCAAAGATATTTCTTGGTATAAAAACCATTACCATCATTATCCTGAAGCTCGTATTTCACTTACTTTTCTTCAATAAAATAATAAACTGCAATCAGGCTACAACATAAATATGCATCGAATTTATATTATTACCGAAATGGATAATTTTATGCAAATTCAAGTATAATAATCAGCTAGCTGAATTATGTCATAAAAGTTAAATTTGTGAATTTTCTTTTGTTTAAAAAATTCTCGTTTGTTATCAATATCAGTGAAGTGTCAAGCGTTCCTAAAATATTTGAAATGCAGTGAAAAGGTAACAGCATCATTTGAACCGCCATGCGACTTTACACCTCGTTACAATTAGTACTTTTCACACACAACAAATTTAGCTTCCACGCTTTCACACATATGTAGAATTTTTGGCCGAATTAGGTTCTGATATTTGATGACTTTCGGAACTCGAAGACTTGACTCTGAAACCAGGCAATTGAGGTGCACAGATTAAGCCATATATTGGGAAAAGAAAGAAACAGTTCGAAGCAGAGGGTAATTAGAAAATAATAATTGGATTTAACCTCTACTTGATCGGAGTCGCACGCCAAACGTTCGACTTTTTTGTGCCCGTATGGTGGACGTCGCATGTCAATACGACGAGGAGAAAATTTGCAACGTTTAAAGTGAATTCGCCGCTATTACACTTATGGCTATATTCCTCGATTATTCTTTTGTTTTTCTGGATATTGTTAAGAGATAGCAATAAATAATAATCTGCAATTAATTATTTCAATGTGGTTTTTACGTTCTGATGGGCAAGAAAGATTGTAAAGCTGTGTTCATGATAAGGTTGTAAAACCATTTGAAAAAACAGTTATTTACATATCATTAATAATTCTTTTCATACAAATATTTATCTTAAATACCTCAAAGCAATAGATTTGAAAAATATATTATCAAATAATTTAATTAATTAATTAAAATTTCACAACTTGGGTGTGTTACAGGGAAATTTGGAGATCATTGAGCACTATCACATGTAAGACCGCCAGTAGGTCAAGTAAAATCTATTTACCGACAGAAATATTTTTGATTTTCGAATTCAGGATAGAACATACATTAATTTGAAGCAATAACAAATGTTCTTTTTTGGTAGAAAATTCGAAAAAAAAATCGAAAAAAAGAGGTTAAATTCTCTGTATTTCAAATAGTATTACAGCTATGAAATAAACAAAATCTCATGAAAAAGGGAAACAATTCAATTCTTTTCTAATGGTTACAAACGATCTATAAGTCCTTCTTCGATTATGCAACATATTTCTATGAAATAGTGAAATACAAATAGGCAATGGAGCATGTCATTTATTCGTTGCTTCATTTGGCGTGATGACTGTATTCGGTTTCAGACTAAATCAGCCACGTAAAAGCACCCAAACATGGCCGATACGACATAAAAAGCGGCCATGTAGTGAAACATTCATTTCATAAGCAACGCATTTTTTATTTTAGTTGTCTTCACGAGAAAACAATCTTAATCCATTACATTCTGTGAAACTGTTGGTCTACATACTCTTTTACTTTTCTCAAAAAATCAGTGTCTAAAATTTGCGAAACAAATTGGATATGTTCAGATAGCCCGCTTCATCGTTCCATCCTTTTTAGGAATGTTTATTGAAATGTAAGAAAAACTGAGTATTTCACATTTTCTGAAACAGAAACTGCTTATTCTTTACTCTACATTTTGAGAAAAACGACGTAAAACATATTATACCTCTCTTTCCCATCTACTGCTTAAAGCGAAATGATATTGCACTCCATCTGGTAACTTGCTGGAATTGAGATACAATATATGCCCAAAAGTATCCGGACACTTGAAGATTTTCCCTTTTTTAGAATTTCTCCAGAATGGTTTAACCGACTGCCTTTAAACTTCGGACATGTAAAGAATAGACAATAACTCACATTTTACATGGAATATTTGGTCCTGAGGGCAATTAGGGGACCGTCTACAAACTGATGAAGACAAAAAGGGTTTTGGCACACCCCGCTTCACAGAAAACTGACAACAAGATGAAACTTTCAGAAATGGTAATGTGTAATATACATAATATTTACAGAAATTTTTGTAAACACAGCACAAATATTTGGGAAGATATAAAGGTTTTCTTAAAAAATCTCAAATTTTTCCACCTGTGTTTTGCTTATAA
>BGPR01052834.1:0-10526 GCA_013235015.1 Araneus ventricosus
ACTAAGAGTAGTGTTCGATGGATCATGCAAGACATCATCAGGACATTTACTTAACGACTGTCTTATGGTTGGCCCTCGTGTGCAACCAGAACTCTTTCCGATCCTAATTCAATTTAGAGTGTTTCAAGTCGCTGTGTGTGCTGATGTGGAGAAAATGTTCAGACAGATAAAAGTCCACGAAGATGATGTTGATTGGCAGAGAATTCTTTGGAGAAATTCACCTGAGGATGCTATTAGGAAATATCGCCTAGTCACGGTGACATACGGGACTGCCTGTGCACCCTTCCTTTCAACGAGAACCTTGAGGCAACTCGCACTTGACGAAGTGAAGGATTATCCATTAGCATCCAAGGCGACACTTTGCAATTTCTATGTTGATGATCTTTTGGGAGGAGCTGGTTCTAGAGAGGAAGCTATACAACTTGTAACTGAAATGCAAGCAATGATGAAGAAAGGCGGTTTCCATCTTCGGAAGTGGATATCAAACGAACCTAGTATTTTTCGTGAAGTTTCATCGACTCCCAAGAGAAGGAGTTTGTTCACCTGGATGACGGGGATTGCAAGGTTCTGGGACTAGGTTGGTCACCTAGTCTGGATGTTTTTAGGTTTACTGTGGTTCCGGACCAGTTGGAGGCAACTTACACCAAGCGAGGAGTGATCTCCCAGATGGCTCGGGTTTTCGATCCTCTTGGACTCTTGTCACCTTGTGTCATATTCATGAAGATATTACTCCAACAGTTGTGGCAAGGGAAATTCTCTTGGGATCAACCTCTTCCTGATGAATTAAGTAGTATTTGGAGAACCTTCCAAGAGGAACTTCATCTCTTAAAACGTGTGACTTCTCCTCGATACGTACTTAAACCTAACGCCGTAGTGGAGGTACATGGATTTTGCGACGCTTCGGAGAAGGCATACTGCGCAGCAATATATATCCGATGTATTTCTATTGACTCAATACGAGTAAGTTTACTGACATCTAAATCTAGAGTGGCACCACTTAAAGTACAATCCCTTCCGAGACTAGAGCTTTGTTCTGCCTTACTTCTTGCAAATTTGTTACAAGCTACCTTGCCTGCGCTAACAGTGCGAATTTCTGAGACATTTGCGTGGTCTGATTCCAAGATCACACTGGCATGGTTGAAGTCCGAACCGAGAAGATGGCAACCGTTCGTAGCTAATCGAGTTGCACAAATTCAAGAGCTGACTCATAACGTACACTGGAACTTTGTGAGCGGTCTGGAGAACCCTGCTGATTGCGGTACGAGAGGAATACTTCCAACTAAACTAGAACAGTGCGACTTGTGGTTCAATGGACCTGATTGGTTAAAGAGTTCTACTTTTCCGAATGAAGAGTTTGAAGAAAATCCACAATTACAAGAAGACATGTCTGCCGAAGCTAAAAGAACATCCAAGGTGATTATGCTGAACGTGGTTGATGAGAATTTTAAGGTTGAAGTTTTTCAAAAATTTTCGTCTTGGAATAAGTTGAAAAGAATAGTTGCCTATTGTTTGAGATTTGTGAAGAACTGTTCTCTTGCTACGTGTCAAAGAAAAAGGTCCTTCTTAACAACAGCAGAATTAAACGAAGCCGAGAAATGCATTGTTAAATTCATCCAGCGTGATCATTTTTCGATGGAAGTTCCTATCTTTCGGCAAGCAAGCAACTTCCTTCGAACAACAAGATTATTCCCTTGACTCCGTTCTACGATGATTCCGGAATAATTCGTGTCGGTGGTAGATTGAAAAATTCAATGCTTACAGAATCACAGAAACATCCGATTTTGCTTCCTAAAACCGATCATGTTGTGAACTTAATCATCACCGATTATCACCTGAAACTTCTTCATGCCGGTCCGCAACTTATCCAGGCAGCTCTCAGAGAGAAATTTTGGATTCTTTCAGCCCGAGATGGAGTTAGAAGAGTAGTTAGAAAGTGTATTCCATGTTTCAGAAATCGCCCAAAGCTCGCCGAACAAATCATGGGAGAGCTTCCAAAGTCTAGAGTTTGTCCCTCTTCTGTATTCCATCGAACGGGTCTTGACTTCGCCGGCCCATTATTGATACGGAGCTCCAAGGAAAGAGGAAGTCGCAATACTAAGTGCTACATCTGCGTCTTCGTCTGCTTCGCAACGAAGGCGGTTCATCTTGAAGTCGTTAGCGATTTAACATCAAGAGCATTTATTGCTTGCTTAAAAAGATTCGTGGCACGAAGAGGTAGACCATCAGAAATCTTCTGTGATGGCGGAACCAATTTTTATGGAGCTAGTAGAGATCTTAGAAAGGAGTTCAGCCAATTGATGAAGGACAAATCGTTATACCAGTTCCTTACAACAGAAAACATAAATTGGCGATTTAATCCTCCAGCTTCACCTCACTTCGGAGGTCTATGGGAATCCGTGGTAAAGTCCTTTAAGTTCCACCTGAAAAGAGTCATAGGTACCGCGAGTGTTACTTTCGAAGAACTTGCTACCATAACTTCTCAAATTGAAGCGTGTTTGAACTCAAGACCGCTCAGTGGAATTTCCAATGATCCTAACGATTTGAGTGCGCTTACCCCAGGTCATTTTTTAATAGGGAAGCCACTCACTGCTATTCCCCAGGTACCAATTCCAGACGACCTCCATCTCTGTGATCGTTGGCGGATGATCCAGCGTATGATTCAACATTTTTGGAATCGTTGGTCAAATGAATATTTGACAAAGTTACAATCCCGCCCGAAATGGCGTACCTTACAACCAGATATTAAAGTTGGTGATCTGGTTCTAATAAAACACGAGAACTTGGCTCCACTTCAGTGGAGGTTAGGCCGGATTGTAAAGACGTTCCCAGGAGGTGACAATAGGGTGCGTGTTGTTGAACTTAAGACTAAATCGGGAAAACTGTTGCGACCAATATCAAAACTTTGCAAATTACCAATTACTTGAACTTTCTTTACATATATTATGTTAAATATTACTCTAGTGTTGTGTTCAATTTCTTATTCTTTCTTTCAGTATTGTAGAAGTTATCATCTTTCCATCTGTAATAGTTATTCCTACTTATATGTTGTTTTTTGAAACCCCCCTTCGAGGTTTCAAGGGGGGCGGAATGTTTTGTAGATTTCATACAGTCCGCTAATTTGAGTGGCGCTGCAGTCACTCTAAGTTGATTTTTTTCTTATACTCGCTAGCTCTGTATGTTTTGAGAGAGTAATTCGTATTCTTTCTGTTGTAGGTCATTCCTGAGATGACAATTCAGTTCAATTAAATTAAAGGTATGATTCTATTTCTAATTGTTCATTCTATGTAGATTAATTCGCTGATTAGTTCGAACTAGCCCTTTTCATTACACAAAATTAAATACACAGTTAATTGCAAAATAATAATCGGGTTTTAAGTCACTATATTTCAAAAAGTATTATAACTACGAAAATAAGCAAGACCCCATAAAAAACGAAAGTAATTCAACTTTTTTCGAATACAGTAGAACCCCGCTAATCCGAACTAATTGGGGCCGGTGCCTATTCGGATTACAAAAAATTCGGATTACCCGAAATTCCGATAGAAAAGATAAAGATGTGTGCTAAAAAAATGTAAGTTATAAATACTCAGTACTACTATCTTTTGAATTCTTTTATTCAAAAGCAATAGAAAGAGAATTTGTCTCCCCTTTTCATTTGAATAATGGAAATGCTCCTGTATGAAGCGACCTTATCTTACGGCGAATTGCATTAGTTTCTTCAATGTGTACAAAATTTTGCATGCTGAAAAAGTATTTTTTTGTTTTTAGCATGTATATTTAAATCTTTTCGCGTAATCTTTTCAATTACATATAATTTTCGAAAATAAAATCGGTTCGGATTACCCGGAATTTCGGATTAGCGGGGTTCCACTGTATTACTTTCGAAGATCCAAATTTAAAAAAATATCAATTTGTGCAAGAATCCTCATCATATTGTTTCTCGTCGAGATCAAAAGCAATTTTGCTCTTTCAATGCCGATATCTTTGTGAATACTAACGGTATTGAACTGGAATTTTTATATAAGTTGGCCTATGTATCTGGTTCTGAAATTATGAAAGAAAAATTACGCTACGTTTCGCCCATGCGCAGTAAAAAAAAATGCTCAATGTGTGGTTTCAATGCGAAATAAATGAAAGCGAAAGGGATAAATAAACTTAAGCTTTCATTGGATACTTGACGATTAAAATCAAATTAAGTCATGCTAATAATTCGATTAAGTTCTAATTAGGCCTCGATGCAGCTTTATCCAGTTAAAAATAACGATTTGTTATTGCTATTATTTATTTTTGGCATTATATACTCGGAGAGTAAAATCGGCTCTTCTACGGATGAAAGTAACAAAAATGTGATTAAAAATCTAACAGAAATATACATATAACACATTCGCTGCATCACTCACCGAAAACAATCTTCTTGCATATTCTGTTCCATATAAGGACCTTGAGCTGCGTTCATTAGAAGAAATTATCAGAGCTCATATTATTCCTGTATTGAAACTGCTTTCTGGTTAGTTTTGAAGCGTTTCTAGAAACGCATCAGTTATTTCTCTCCCTCCTCTCCCCTCCCTCTCTAAAAAAGTATTTTCTCAAAAACTAAGAGGATTATACTGGAAACAAAGTCTGGAAGTGAACTCAAAATCATTTCCGAATTCCTTCCTTACTCGAGTCCCAGAACGTCAAACTTGTTGCCATTCCATTCCAGGAACAAATATTTTATTTCCCAAGCCCAAAAGGAAAAAATCGTCTGCTGTATTTTCGAGGCTTTTTGAAAGTATTCATTTTTTACAATAACAAAACATCGCTTTTCTTCAGAAACAGAAAAATGCTTTTTTTCTTTCCATTTTTTTGCAATAGCATGAAGTTTCTCCCTTGTTTGTTCTCGTGAAGTATATTTTTTTGTAAACCATGACTGTTTGTTGTTTTTTCGATTATTTAGAAGTTTATGCATTAAGAAATATAAGATATTAATTGGAATGCTAAATTTTATATCATTGGTTTGCACCTTTGCGCAGTGAGTAATTAATAAAACGTATTATTAAAAATAATTTTTTATGTGTTTTTTTTTCTTTTTGGGGGATAAGAGATAAATTTTGTTTATGGTTACTTTTAATTGCTTAATTTGGTAGTTGTGGCAATAGTAAGATATTATTCTGATTCCAAGTAAAACTGTGTTTAAAAAATTATATGTCGCTTCGAGTGGTTACGCTGCATTAACTGTGTTTTATAACAAAAGTTAAAATAATTTATTAGAATTTTATTGATTTTTTTCCATATTTAGAGAGAAAAATATTTAAATATTCTTAATAGTATTTTATTATATAAAAATAATGAAAGACAAAATTAAAAATAACTATACTTTACTCTAAATTGGATGAAATCTAAACGCTTGAAAAATTTTTGAAAGAAAACAAATTGCGAAGTTTGCCCTAAATTGAATTTAATATAATCCTTGGTAACTTAGTTTATCCTCAATTAGATTTGTTATAAATTCTCGAATGGATAAAAAAAAAATAGCCCCGCGGAAGGCTTATCTAAACAGAATATTAAACATTATAAATTTTAAACTCAATGCAAAACTCATTCCAAATTTCGAATAATTTCGTTCGAATCAATTTTATTTTGTGATGCTGTGACAACCCAAGCGTTTTTAAGCCAGTAGAATTTCGAGGAGCAGCTGACAGAAGAACGATTGACGATGACAAACTCACAGCGACGACAGTTATCAAGAATGGAGTCAGTTAATGATCGTTTGGTGCACGTCAAATGCGCCATACCAATTCACTTTTGCAATACTTTACGCAAATTGCAGGAGGGAAAGGGACGTGACGTCACAACACAGCGTAAGAGAAAGTGAAGTTAGATGTTAGTGCGAATGTCATAATGCGTGTTTTAACAAAATACCTGGGTCAGTCAAAAAGTTAGTTGCATTGCTTGAGAAACCAGCGGGAGTGGCCTCCCCTAAACTTTCTTGAATACTTCTCAAAAATTTGTCATTTCCCCTCCCCCTGCGTGGATAAAAAATTCGAACCTACTGAAACCCAGAATGCAATGACTATCAGTAGGTTTTTCATTGTAGATTATAGCGATTGTAAAATATTTAGATGAAGAATCATATTCAAAGATACGCTTATGTATTAAAACTTAGCAATATTTATTTTCTATCACACTCTAGCAAGCTCCGTTAATGCGAGGGCGTGCGCGAGCGAAAAGAAAACAGGAGAAAATGACCTCGTTCGCTATCGCTGAATAGCTTGCGCATGAGCAGAGATTGCTTCCAGTACGCAAGTAAAAATATTGAATATGCAATTTGAACGCCTTTTTTTTAACCGATGGAAACGAAATTTGGGCACAGATCTATAGTTAATGTTAGCAACCGTCATGCCAATTTTTATTTATCTAAGCCAAAGGGTTTAGGAGATATAATTTTTACAAGTATGCGATTATACAGACCGACAGACAGTCAACCCTTCGACGGATTTGGTCCAAACTTTGATACGGACCTACATTCATGATGATAAAACTGTGTACTAAATTTTATCCAACTAGCTATTCAAGTTTGAGTTACAGTGTTCACATGACCGCGGACAGACAGACTTCATGTACACGGATTTTGTCCAAAATTTGATAGAAACCTACAAATTATGTGTAAAGACCACATACCAAATTTCATCGCCGTAGCTCTAACAGTTTTCGAGTTATCATGTTCACAGACAGACATAATTCCAAAATTGTGTTTTTACTTTCTCGTATACGTATAGTATACAAAGAGAAAGTATTGTAATCGTCAAAAAAATTCGAACTCGAGATTTAGACGAATCTCCACGTTTTAGACCTCCCTGATTCCGAAAAACACAATTTTGGAATTATGTCTGTCTGTGTGTGTGTCTGTGTGTGTGTCTGTATGTGTGTCTGTGTGTGTGTCTGTGAACACGATAACTCGAAAACTATGAGAGCTACGGGGATGAAATTTGGTATGTGGTCTTTAAACATAATTTGTAGGTTTCTATCAAATTTTGGACAAAATCCGTCAACGGGAAGTCTGTCTGTCTGTATGTTCGGGATCATGCGAACGCTATAACTCAAAAACTTGAAAAGCCAGATGGATAAAATTTTATACACAGTTTTATCGTCATGAATGTAGGTCCGTATAAAATTTTGGGCCAAATCCGTCAAAGGGTTGACTGTCTGTCGGTCTGTATAATCGCATACTTGTTCAGTTTTGAAACTAACTCCCTGCGCATGCCTACTAGTGACAATGCCTGTGCAAGGAAGGGACGCTCCGAAACTTGGCAGTTTGCCAAAAACAAATTCTGGAGTGATTTTGTAAGAAAGCAAAGATTTAGGGAGTCTCGCCAGGTCCTGTTGCGCAAAAGAATGCGCAGGGGATTTGAATTTGTTTTGATTTTGTCCAACTTTGGTTTACTTGCGACGGAAGCTTATTTGACGTCTTTTATTATTCTAGTTTTCTCTACATGTGTTAGGAGTATACGAGAAAGTGTAGGGGAGACCACTCCCGCTGGTTAGGAAAGTATACGAGAAAGTTTAGGGAAGACCACTCCCTCTGGTTCGGACTCAGGGAGGTCTAAAACGTGTAGATTCGTCAAAATCTCGAGTTCGAATTTTTTGACGATTACAATACTTTCTCTTTGTATACTTCGTATACGAGAAAGTAAAAAAGGCAAGATGGAAATTTTGCACAAATGGTATATGTACATTAAAGTTCCATACAAAAGCTACTTTTCGACGTAAGGCGTGGCACAAGTTTTTCTATGTCTCCTCTGAAGAATTCCCGTCCAAAGTCCAATATCCATTGTTGGGTTATCACAAACTTTAACAAATCCTAGATGCTCGACAATCATTTTATACGCACTTTCATGTGAAATATCCAGTTCATTTGCAATTTCGTTCACTGTTACACGTCTGTTTGCAAGAATGTGTTCATTCAAATGCGCAACGATCTCAGCATAGGTCGATGTTGATTGTCTTCCCTCGTAGTAAGCGTGATCAACACCAATATGTCCGTTCTTGATCTTGTTACGTCATATTGTGTTACTTTGAAGCAATATTCCATTTTCACCAAACAGTTAGTGCCACTACCGATAAATTTAAGCGCAGTTACGCCTTTTTACTTTCTCGTATACAAAGAGAAAGTATTGTAATCGTAAAAAGATTCGAACTCCAGATTTTGACGAATCTCCAAGTTTTAGACCTCCCCGAGTCCGAAAAACACAATTTTGGAATTATGTCTGTGTGTGTGTGTCTGTCTGTGAACACGATAACTCGAAAACTATAAGAGCTACGGGGATGAAATTTGGTATGTGGTCTTTAAACATAATTTTTGGGTTTCTATCAAATTTTGGACAAAATCTGTATGTATGTTCGCGGTCATGCGAACGCTATAACTCAAAAACTTGAAAAGCCAGATGGATAAAATTTTATACACAGTTTTATCGTCATGAATGTAGGGTTGACTGTCTGTCGGCCCGTATAATTTACTTTTGTAGAGAATCCGTTATCTCCACGCGCATGCGTACTGGAAGAACGGAGAGGAATTTCATTACGGAGTAGCGAATTACGTCAGTTTGTCCTTGAGCCGGTAAGAGGAAAATCGTTACGCATCTCCATCTCTTTGAATTTGATTCTTTACCTAGATATTTTTCAATTACTATAATGAAAAATCTTCTGATAGTCATTGGATTCTGGGTAACAGTAGGTTCGAATTTTTTTTAGCCACGCGGGGGAAGGGGAAACGGCACCTTTTTGGGGAAGTATACGAGACAGTTTAGGGGAGAACACTCCCGCTGGTTACTTTCTAGTATACGAAGTATACAAAGAGAAAGTATTGTAATCGTCAAAAAATTTGAACTCGAGATTTTGACGAATCTCCACGTTTTAGACCTCCCTGAGTCCGAAAAACACAATTTTGGAATTATGTGTGTCTGTGAACACGATAACTCGAAAACTATTAGAGATAAAGGGATGAAATTTGGTATGTGAACTTGACACATAATTTGTAGGTTTCTATCAAATTTTGGAGAAAATCCGTCCACAGGAAGTCTGTCTGTCCGCGGTCATGCGAACCCTATAACTCACAAACTTGAATAGCTAGATAGATAAAATTTTGTACACAGTTTTGTCATCATGAATGTAGGTCGGTATAAAATTTTGGACCTAATCCGTCAAAGGATTGACTGTCTGTCGGTCTGTAAAATTTACTTTTGAAGAAAATCCGTTATCTCCACACGCATGCGTATTGGAAGCAATCTTCTGTGCACGCGAAAGGAACGGAACGGAAATTCATTACGGAGTAACGAATTACGTCAGTTTGTCCTTGAGCCGGTAAGAGTGGAAGTGTGTGATACATGCATTTTATTCGGTACGCATCTCTTTGAATTTGATTCTTTACCTAGATATTTTTCAATCACTATAATGAAAAACCTACTGATAGTCATTGGATTCTGGGCAACGGTAGGTTCGAATTTTTTTAGCCACGCGGGGGAAGGGGAAACGGCACCTTTTTGGGGAAGTATACGAGAAAGTTTAGGGGAGAACACTCCCGCTGGTTGCCTACAGAAAAACGACGGCGAATGGCGAACACCATTATTAATAAATTGGTTGCAATTTCAAAACTTAGCATTAATTACAGGTAATTTTAGTCAACATTCAAAAATTAGTCACAAAATTTGGGAAAGGTTTTTTTTTGTTTGTAATAAAAGTTGTTTCAAATTTTTTTCTCATTTACGCATATTTTTTATTTTTCCAATTCTTTATTATTATTTTTTTATTATTGTACCTTGCAATCAATTATCACAAAAATGATTAATCAGATCATATATATATCATTTGTAAATGAAAATAAATTTTTCTGGAACACCCTCCCTGAAAATGATAAAAACATTCCTCTATTTCTGCTGAAAATACTACACTCATAAATTTCTTCACATCGAGTTAGAAGTGAGCATAAATTTTCTGGAAAGTAGGTACCAAACTTTAAAAGAGCTAGAACAGTTAGGAACAAAAATAATTCCACTGTTTTCCAACAGAAGCTATTTGCAACAGCAAAAACAACAAACACGAGCCTCTTTTCTGAGATAATGCGAGAAGTTTTGTCTAATGATCTGGAAAAGCTAGCCGGATATTGCGTCTGGAGCTCTCGGAAGCCGGAAGTGACGTAACCCTTTTTCTTTTGCCAGCAGATTAGATGGAAATCCTTCCTTTCTGATAAAACTTTCAACGAGGTTCTGTGAGCAATAGAAAAACAATGGAATTAGTTTCACTTTCTGACTGTGTATCCGTCTTTCGTTTTGCTTCTATAGAATCAATATTTTTTTTAATTGAAAGGAAAAATCAAATAATATGATAAAAATCTGTAGGAACAAAAGTATGGAACTTTTTTATAAGTAAAAAAAAATCGTTCGCAAATTTCATGATTAAATTGTGCTTGCTTACTAAAATTTAATACCAAATTTTGAAATTGCGTCTAGCTGATTGATTGATCATTGTTTGTCTACTATGCTTATAAGAGA
>BGPR01052835.1:0-10526 GCA_013235015.1 Araneus ventricosus
GATTTAATGGTATATTTACAAAAACCAAGTACTACAGATTTTAAAGCTCCCCTTCCCACCACACAAATATCAAGATGCGAGTGAAAAATTTCCTTCTAGACAATTGTTCAGTTTTGTTTTGGATCTAACAAATGTATATGAACTTGCACAAAGGCATATTCAAATGTACTGATATCAATTATACCTGCTACCGTAAATTAATCTGACAGATTAATTAAGTAATATTTACCTTAAAATACAACAACCTTAAGTTTGACTTTTTATCTTATAAGAATGACATTCCCTTTCTGACAGTTCATTCTGAATTCATCAGAACACTGAAAGCAACCCAAGACAAAAATTTAAATACTAACATTCCTTGTGTTCAATTTATTATATTATAAAACTTTACAATACAATGAAACACATTGCTAGTTCAAGAATTAATAATTTAAAAATACTTAAACAGCAATTGATAACAATAGCACTATTATATATATATAAAATCTAACCTTTAGAACAAAATTAAAAAAGCATAAATAAAAAAAAGATTGAAAATAGCCATATAAAATTTTTCTAAAAATTATAATTATTCTTTGTATTGTGCAAAATTAAAAATCATAACCTCCTAGGTTGAAATTGTTAAATATAACTGAATTCTTCCCACACTCTGTAATAATTTATGTATAAGCAGAACTACTCTTTTGTATAAATTTTCTTAACATATGAAAGCAATTCAACATCAAAGTTAAAAGAATACATTGATTTTTTAAAAATACAGATTGTCAATGCCGAAACGCTCTAATCTGGGTGACAAAAATTGTGGTGTTTAAGTAGGTTTTTTAATTCTTTTACTTATTTCTCATAAAATTAAAGCAGTGCCAGAAGGGCACTCGCTAGACCCACTATAATCCTATGGATGGTAACTGATTCAAAAAGTAGTAAAATAATTCAATATTCCTAGTAGAAGAGTTCCTAGTAGCAGTATAAGAAATATATATATATGTATAAGCAAATCTTAAAAATATAATAAAGAAGTATAAATAAATAAAAAAAGATTGAAGATCTGCTATAACTAAAATTTTTCTAAAAAAATATATTTAATTTTTTTCATTGTGCAAAAGTGAAAATAATTTCCTAAGTTGAAATTGTTATATAACTAAATTCTTCCCACACTCTATAACAATTTATGTAAGTAGAACTATTCTTTTGTATACATTTTCTTAACATAAGAAAGCATTTCGACATCAAAGTCAAAAGAATACTTTTATTTTTTTAAATACGGATGGTCAATGCTGGAATGCTCTAACCTGGGAGACAAAAATTGTACTGTATAAAAGAGTTGTTTCACAGTTTTTTAAAATTTTTTTCTCTTAAGGAAAAAAACAAAACAGTGCCAGAAGGGCATTTCAGATCCACTATCCTGATTAAATTCCAATCAAACGAAATATAATAAATGAATATTCCTACAATTGTTCATAAAGAGATAAAAGAATTCAAATACCTACGCGTGAGCATAGCAGAATGTAAACATAGGTTGATCATTGAAATAATCTCAAACAGTTCTTAAATGATAAAAGCAAGAAAGAAATTTATAAAAATAATAATAATTAACCCTGCAAATAAGCCACCACAGAAATCATCACCATGTAATTATGAAGGTAACTTATTAGCAAAGTTGTGTGCAAATTAATTTTGGTAGAGTATATTCAATAATCAGTTATTATTATTCTTTAATATACTATATAAAAATGGTAGGACATGAAAAGATCATTACCGCTTTCGCATAAAAACTTTTCAGTCATGAAATCAATTCATTCAGTTGAACTTAGAAAACGGACAGGCAGTTAATCTTCATTTTTTTTTTTCCAGCGATAACTCGCCAAATTTAGCGTCAGATATAGTACGTTTAAACTAAACAATAAGCTACGAATCGCGACGGTACTAAGCACATTTTGAAGCCTAATCATTTATTTTGTATAAACAATCATGAAGTGGATTATGTCAAACATTTAACTGGTTATACGAATCTTTAAATTACCTGTCTGTAAAGCAATTTTAATAATTCTATTATAGGTAACGCATACAATTTTTAGAAATAAAAACAACTCCCTCAAAGCGATGAATGGATATGACTTGATTAAAACTTACTTAATTGCATTCTGTTGTTTTATTTTGCGGCTCTAAAAAGGATACCTCTATTTAGTATTCATACAATAAACATTAGTCCAGCTTAAATTTCTGCTTCAATTAAAGCCAAATAATCGTTACTTGTTTACCTCTAGAAATCGTACCTCCAGATTCGTTCATTTCGCGAGTTTCCGGATTCGGTTCAGAATAAATAGTTCGAGGATCCGGATTGGAAAATCAAATTTTATGCATGATAAGTTCAGTGGCGGCGAGATGGGGGGCTACCGTCCCCCAAATTTTTTGCGGGAAAAATTAAATTTTTATTTTATTTTAACTGCCCAAAACTAGGAATTATAGCAAAGCAGCAGTGTCCGGGAAAGTTAAATAAGTGAACACTGTGTGATGCTTGATTTTCAATTAACCTTCTGATATTCTTGAGAATATTAAGCCCGATGTCTTGAAATGCCTATAAATGAAGAGAACCGTAGAAATTTCTATCAATGTTACCTGCCTACCCCCCACGTTAAGGTGATTCCGTTCCTCAATGACCACTGGTCAGATTGAAAATAGCACTTTTGAAATTATCTAGACTTTTCCAGCTGCCTAAGCATTCATCAGTGTAATTGTGTACATTTGAAGACATAGTTATCAAAAAAAAAACTCCATATTGAGCGTCTTCTTTCATTATGAAATCTTTTTGAAGGCTCTAGATTAGCCATAAATTACAAGACAAATGATATAGTACCCATTTGGCTAATGACCTATGAGGGAATCCTTGTGGTGAAATTCCCTTCGATAGTTGATCACTTACGCTGATACTAATGCATTTTTTCATAGGAACATTTGCCCTCGATTTTATCTGTACTAGACTCTGGTCAATTCACTATCCCATATAGCAATTCCAGTTTGCAGCAAACTTGCAGCAAGTTTGACACGCCAAGAGTGCAAGATTGAAACAGATTATTGCAAACGAGTTAGTCACCACGCGTCGAATTTGCAGTAAGCTTGTTGCGTCAAATATATTGCAAACTATAGCAAAAAGCAGAGTACTCAGACGAATCTCAGATTCGAAGCCCCGACAACCAGCTTCCTAAACCCTATCATTTTAACCACTCAGCCAGAGGGACTTCGATTGCGGAAGACAGATTGCGGTAATACATCGTGCATCTACACATTTTATTTTAAACTGTCTTCTTGATCTCATTAATTTTTTAAATTTTGAGTTGAGAATATGATTTGAAGTCAAAGGGAGAGCGATTTTCGCTAATAACTACGTTTTGCTAATGGAATAAATTATGAAATTAGGGTTCAAAAGTAATTACTTTTAAAAATATGAGACACAAGGTAAATTATTTTTAAACACACATTGACTGTTTTTTAAGCTTAATTTTGTTTATGAACGTTAAACTTTTAACATTAAGAAAAAGACGATATATAGTTTTCTTTCAAGTCCGAGTTCTATATTTAGTAAAAAGATAGAGAATTTTTCAAAAGTAATTTTTTTAATAAAAAGACGTAGTTAATTTTTTTCAAATAATCAATTGATTTATTGAATTAATAAAAAGAAGGACGGTCTAGGAGATGATATTAAAAATCGGATGTTTTTTAAAACAGAGATAAAGAGAAAACCCCCCCAGATATATACAACTGTGTCTACGTAGTGGTGGTTGTTACGTTTGTTGCTAGATGATAACAGATGTAGATTATCATTAAATACTAGATGATTTCAGATTAACTTATTTATTTAAGGATGAAGAGTGAGTCTCCGGCGTATGCTCCAGAACTGAGTTCCTAGCTTGTGCCTGGTTCAAAAATTATTAGATTAAGAGTATCACAAAACAAACAGCCTTCGTTTCAAGCTGCTTAAAAACAAATAAAATTGCCATCAGGAGATGGACTAGAAAAATTGCCGATCCAATTCAGTCAAGAGAAAAAAAATCGCACCCTCCTAGAAAGGCCTCCATTTTCTTTTTTTCTAACTTATTTATTGACGGATCACCCTAATATGCAAGTCAACAACAACGTTGAGCGTGAACGATTACAATGCAAGATCGATGATGTTAGGAAAAACAGTTACAGTCAAAAGATATTTCGATTACGATTAAGTTAAGTTACAATACATAACATCTTTTTTTTAAAAAAATAAACAACAAAATACATATTACAGAACAGAAGAAATAAATCAATAATACAATCAATAGTACACAATTATGAGGATAAGAAATCAATAATGCACAATTATTAGAGACAAACAACAGAAAAATTAAAAGAGTCTTAATATTTATGCATAGTTCATAAAACGTTGTAGAGGTATAATTGTTCTGCCTTTACGAGTTGTTTGAGCAGTATTACAAACAGATGTACGGGTTTGAGTCACTACTGGAAATGAATTACTAACAGACAAATGTGTCTGAGCTACTGGACTATTAGTACGATTCCTGCTTGTAGGAGCCATAAATAAATCTTCGGCTGTTGTTCTGGGATTGAGAGGCCGAATAGGTTTAAAAACTTTTATGTAAAAACGATTCCTTCGATATTCTTATCACATCCCAGATAGCACGTAAGTTTGCAGCAAGTTTGATTTTGACTTGTCATGGCAAAATTTGACGCGTCAAACTTGAATCGAACTTGTAGCAAGTTCGATGTGACAAATAGCGCCACCTCTTTGCAAATCAAACTTGCTGCAATTTTGCAAAACAAACTTCCTGCAAAGATAGCACAATAAAGAGATAATTATCTTTGTCTCTGTTTTAAAAAACATCCGATTTTTAATAGCATCTCCTAGACCGTAATTCTTTTTTATTAATTCAATAAATCAATGATAATTTGTGAAAAAGATGACTTTTTTATAAAAAAATTTTTTGAAACATTTTCCATCTTTTTACTAAATATATCACTCTCACTTTAAAGAAAACTATATCGCCTTTTTCTTAATGTTGAAATTTTAACGTTTATAAACAAAATTAAATCTAAAAAACAGTCAGTGTTTGTTGAACAATAATAACTAGACATATTTTGTCCCATTTTAAAGTAATTACTTTTGAACTCTAATTTCATAATTTATTCTTCTAGCAAAACGTAGTTATTAGCGAAAATCGCTCTCTCTTTGACTTCAAATCATATTCTCAACTCAAAAAATTAATGAAATCCAGAAAATATTTAAAAATAAATCGTATACGAATCGAATCAAACGATGTATTAGCAAAATCTATCGTCTCCTCTCAGAGTTCGACTGGCTCAGTGGTTAGTGTCTCCGCTTCGGAACCTGGAGGTCGCCAGTTCTATCCCCGGTTGTGTTTCGTACTCTGTTTTTGCTTTAATTTGCAATAAGTTTGCAGGGCAAGTTTGCTGCAAGTTCGTTTCATGGTGACTTCGGAGCTTTCGTTAACTTGCTGCAAGCTTACTACAAGCTTGCACTCTTGTCATGACAAATTTGTGGCAAACTTGCACTCTTGTCGTGACAAATTTGTGGCAGGCTTGCTGCAAACTAAAATTGCTATCTGGGATAGTGCCTTCATATTGAAACAACTATATATTGGGTTCTTTTAATCACTCAAAAGGATTACGCCATTGGAGATTAACTTATTTTATTACGAGGACTTCATTATGGCAGTTGTTTACATCTTTTTACTACATGACCGAATCCCGCGTACGCACAGTTAAGGTTACAGATATATAACACAGTTAGCTACAGTTATTAATAAAACTACTATGTTACAATTCTCTGCTATTCTCTGCCTTTATTATGTAGGACCTGGGCTGAGATCCAACTCTGGATACTTTTCCTTTACATCACTGATTGTTAAGATGAAACACCACTTCTTGATTTTCTTGTAATGGTTTCAATGGGCGAGAATGCAAATCATATTTATGCTGTCGTTGCTGTCTGAAATGCAGACGTTCTTGCACAACACTGCAATCATAATGGGGGTCAAACTGTGAAGGAAGTGTAGGAATCAAGGCGCGAATACGACGACCCATTAGAATCTCAGCTGGAGAAGGTAGGCCATCCATATGAGTGTTTCTATACTCCATCAAAACAAGGTGAGCATCATTTTTGTCTTGTGCAGCTTTCACAAGAGTTGATTTGACGGTTTGAACACATCTTTCATCTTGCCCATTGGAGCGAGGAAATCCGGAACTAGATGGGTTGAAAAATATGTCCCGATTTGTACAGAACTCAATGATTCTTTAGAATCAAATGAAAGTCCATCATCAGCAACAATTTCCTCAGGGATCCCAAAACGAGCAAAACAAGTTTTTAATGCGTTGATCACTGAAGAGGCCGTTGTATGATGTAAATGTTGGAGCTCAATATATTTAAAAAATAGTCCACAATTAGGAGATATGTCACTGAAGAGAGGTGAAAGAAATCAATTGCAACCTTCTGCCAGGGTCGCTCAGCTAGTTTTCTGAGTTCTTTGCAGTTTGATTTTTGGTTTTGTTGGCAAATATCACAATGTGATACCATGTTTTCAATTTCAGTGTTCATACCTGGCCAATAAAGAGATTGACGAGCAAGGTTTATGCAGGACACTATGCCCCTGTGTCCTATATGAAGACGCTGTAAGACATCTTTGCGACAAGATTTTGGAATTACAAAACGTTGGCCACGACAGATAAGGCCATTCTTTATATGCAATTCAGTTTGACAGTGCCAATAATGTTGTGCATGCAGGACTACACTTTTACTTTCAGGCCATCCATTCTCTATGTAGTTTGCCACACTTTGGAGTTCTATATCACTTTTAGTTCCTAGCAAAATTTCGTCAAGTTTGGATTTTGATGCTTGCACCAATAAGGAAACCATTAACTGAGTATTGTAAATGTCAGAGGTTGAGACAGGATGTGTTGGTAAGGGTGCTCGAGACAAGGCATCAGCAACAGCTAGATATTTCCTTGGAACATGAATTAGTTTGAATCTGTATCTTTGCAGACGTAATAAGAGTCTTTGCAGTCTTGGTGATATATTTTCAAATGGCTTATGAATTAAGCCAAGCAAAGGCTTGTGGTCAGTTTCTATTTCAACATGTTGACCAAAAACATAATAATGAAAATGTTCACAAGCATGAACAATTGCAAGAATATCTTTTTCAATTTGAGAATATCTTGCTGAGCCTCAGAAAGAGTAGCTGAAGTATATGCAACTGGTTGCCCTTTCTGAAGAAGAGCTCCACCAATGCCGAAGGAACTTGCATCAACAGATAATACTATGGGTTTATCTTTATCAAAAAATTTAAGAACAGTAGTCGACTGTAGCAAGTCTTTAACTCTCAAGAAAGCTTCATTATGATGAGAATCCCATAACCAATTTGTATCTTTTTTGAGCAGATCTCTTAATATTGAAGTTTTTTGTGAAAACTCAGGCACAAATCTCATGAGGTATGTAGCCATACCCAAGAATCTCATCAGTTCTTGTTTACTGGTAGGCACAGGAAAATCAGTGACAGCTGACACTTTTTTCGGTTCAGGAGAAACACCATCAGGTGAAATGGTGCGGCCTAAATATTGCAATTCAGAAACAGCAATTTTATCCTTATCTTTGTTGAGTTTCAATCCACTTTCTCTAGCAATTTGGAACACCTTTTTCAATTTTTCATAGTGATCTGTCATGTTTTTACTATATACCATGATATCATCAAAGTATGAATAAATGTCTGGGCAATCTTCAAAAATATTGTCCATAACCTTTTGGTATACTTCAGGGGCACTTTTAAGCCCAAAAGGCATTACTAGAAAACGAAATCTACCAAATGGAGTTATGAAAGTATAGAGATCAGAGCTTTCCTTATCTAGCTGAATATGATAAAAAGAATTTTAAGCATCAAGAAGGGAGAATACTTCAGAACCATTTAACTTTGACAACAGTTGGTCTTGTGAGGGAATCTGATAGTGTTGCCTTTTAATATATTTATTCAGGGGACGAGGATCAAGGCAAATTCTTATTGAGCCATCTTTTTAGGGGTTCTAAAAAGTTCATCTTTAAGTTTATTTTCTAAAGCCAAGGGTATCTTGCCAGAAGCAGCTATAACAGGTGTTGCATCTTCATGCAAGATAATTTTATGTTTACCAGGTAGGCGACCTACATCCTCAAATACATCACTATATTCTTCAATGAGTTTTAATAATTTATGTGGATGAGAGACTGAATTATTAGATGAGTTGGGAACACTGATAGATAAATGAGAAGTAACACTAGATGAATATACATTATCAGATGACTGTGTATTTACTAATTACATTTTTCACTTACTTGTAAAGAAGAATCTATTCGTTGCATAAGATTTAAAACTGTGCATGCAACTGCACTTAATACTGGTTGCACATTTAGATCCATGCTAATTGTTGACCACACACATAAACACACTTTCACCCACGACTGGTAAAGCATCATCAGTGTATGTGCACACTTCAAGAGATGTTGGGTGAATTGATGGTTGATTTTTAGGTACATTCCTTATAGGAACTCTACCTATTGCCAGTGGCGGACTGGGTCTGAAAATAGTGGTTGCCAGGAATCAGTGAGGGCCCACACATATCTACAATCATAATATTAATTCATATATATATATATATATAATTTTTAATTTTTTATAATTAATTATATTAATTTAAATCTATAATATTTAATAATTATGTATTAAATTTAATTTTTTATTACATATTTAATTTTTCCGCGTCTTTAAAATAAATCCCTTTTAACCCCCCTTAATTTTCTACGTTTAAAAAAAGCGAAATTATGATTAAAGTTATTTGATTTTCAATTCCGGAAGTTAAATATTTCGTATGCGGTTTTAGCGACAAAGTATGAAGGAGAAATGCTGCCCATCATCTGTTGAAAGAGCCAGGAACCTTTGAAACAAACTTCTTTGGATGATTTAGAGTTTAGTAATTTGTACTGGTAATGTTTCAGTAATTTGTAACTAAACTGGTATCATTAAAAGGACATTTTTGAATTATAAGTAATTCAAAACATTTTTGAATTATAAGTAATTCAAAACATTTTTGAATTATAAGTAATTCAAAAATCATTTCGTCAGTTAGTATTTTTTGAAAATATATAAATATTTGAAAATATTTTAAGTAACTGAAATTTTAATTTACTTTTGGACTTGACTTGGTTAGGTTATATTAACGTCCCGTTTTGAAGCAACACGAGGGCAATTTAGGGACGGACCTCGTAATTTTGAACCGCGATCAGATGACGAGGACGACACCTGAGCTGGCACCCCCCTCTCCAAGCTTCCGCGCCACACCAACGGGAGGACGTTTGGCCACTACGTATGATTTAGCGTGCAACAGGCCCCATACACGGCGGATCTTCAGTGGAATCGGGTTTCGAACCTGCGACCCTCCGATCCCGAGGTCGAGACCTTACCACTAGGCCACCGCGGCCTCCGGACTTGACTTGGAAGTTGACAATTATTTTCATCTTTTTTTGAAGAGCGTGTGTGTCAAATTTCATAAAGATCGAGTAAAACTATAGATTTGTACAAAATACATCCTTATAATGTAAAAAATTTCTTTTGTTGTATTAAAATGCAGTCCATTTTTATTGTTTCGCCATTTTTTTCTTCTTCTTCTTCTTCTTTAAGTCCAGTCTTTTTCTTTCTTTCTTCGTTACTTCAAATAAATTTAGTTTTTGATGGATTTTCTATGTTATTTTAATAAATTTACTTTTTAGCGATGACATTAAGCTCATCTTTCCACTTAAGGCAAGATAATCTTTCTGGAGATTATGCAATTAATTTATTTGATATAATGAGGTTAAATTTTCACTTTATAATAAGCTTAATGATGCGCAATAATTATAGATTATAATTATGCAAAATTTCAAAAAATAATTTTCATTAAATCTCGTGTTTTTTAGACTTTTTTAACAGTGGAATGTAAAGACTTATGTCATTGGTTTCATGAGACACAAAAACATACTGCATCAAAATTTATCACAAATGCTAATACATTTCCTATCTCCCGTTTTTTTTCTTCTTTTTTTTCTTTCTCAATCTTTTTTAGCAATTAATACTTTTAACTTAACAAAAATTAAATAAGTTGGCGAATTTAAAGTATGTTAATATAATCAAATTAATAAGATGGACGAGTTGGTTGGTAGCCGAATGCGGCTAGTGTTTAATACTACAAAAGCAATGTAAAAATAGAGAAATAATAGTTTCAGCTTACCTTTTTTTTCCTTTTGCAAGATACGCTAAATATGTGTCTTTACTCTCTTACGACTAAAAACAGAAATAACACTTTTCTCACCAATTATTTTCCATGAAAGACAGACCAATAAGACTGAGGCCTTCTTTAAACGAAACCCCTTTACTCCTCTAAACGCAAACTTCCCCCAAACGCATAAAGAAATTCGTTAGTGTCGTCTTTTCATAGATGTCATTTAGTGTCCTAGTCACAGTTTT
>BGPR01052836.1:0-10526 GCA_013235015.1 Araneus ventricosus
TAAGACAAAAATCGAAATCCAAACTAAGCGCGCTCCTATGACATCATTCAGAAGTAAGCGAAGTCACGTGACGCTGAGAGCCAATGAAAAGCGACCTCAATCCAAACCATAGTAGGATCCTTAAATATGCGGCCACAATCACCCATCTGTTTTTCAAAACCGTAGCCACAATTCATGTTCCAAATTCATAAAATAATTTCTATTAATGGGTGATTGATTTGGTTTCGCTACATTAACACTCCATTTTTTGAAATAACACGACGGTTGTTTTATTAATGGGTGAATATCACTGTTTCATCCTAATATACCACTGTTTTAACTAAAATATAGTTGTTGTAAATACTGTAATGCAGTGCTTTTCAACCTTAGGGGCGCGGCTTTCAAAGCGATTGCATACACATGAGGAAATGGCAAAAAGCTCCGCAAAATTAAAATTACTTATTAAATATTAAATAAGAAACGATACTGTTAATATAAAAATGAAACGTCCGTACTCAAAATTAGGTAAATACATACAAGTAACATAAAATGAAAAAAGTAACTATTCAAAATTTGCTGGTAGTAAAAAAATTACACAAAACTCACTGGGGTAAGATGTGCTATTAACCCTTAAAAGCCCGATTTTTTAAAAATTGATTTAAAGTGATTTTTAACTTTCATTTCTTGAGTAAAACATGTGAAAAATACTTTTAAAAAATCCTATTTTGTTTTAAGTATGGTTTATGGCTTGAAAACAGTTTGTCACCAACTACAACACTGGGCTTTATTGCAGAAAAAATTTCTTGATAAAATTCTATAATGTCAAACATAGATGAATTTTAATAAATAATAAACGAATAAGGAATTTCCTTCGACATTGGAGAATAATATGCTATTCTCAAGCGTACAAAGCTGAAAAGATACAGCCTCAAATGAAAAACATCTATTTATTTAAATTTTTTTATCAGCACTCAAGTTGCAATCAATATGTTGTAAATTAATTTAATAAAAATTTCAGTATGTATCCTATTGGCAACAACAAGCATTAGAGATTTAGTCTTATTCTCAAGATTTTAGAACACAAAATTGGATATGTTGCTTAAAGACTACACTGGGCCATTAAGGGCTAAAAAAGATGTGGAAAGTCAGGTAAGAAATTCTACAATTTTGAGAACCGTTGCAACCTTGATTGTTAATAGAAGTAATGCTTTTCTGCTCGCTTTCCTTTGCAGTGAAGTGAATCCATGCACACGTGACACTCGGCAAGTGCCACAAGCCATGTGACACTTGTCGCATCTTTAAAGTGAGAAAAAGAACGAGAATTCGCTACGCAGCATAAGACAACGTGTTGTTGGACAGAGTATGCAGTTGCGTTTGTTTTGGACCGATCACATTAATTAACTTCACTGTAGTAACCATAAAAGAGTTACTCCCGTCCAGAAGTAGCGTGCGGGGAAAGCATGAATGATCCGGCCGCCGCGACAATTAATCGGACACTGTGGTCCCTCATTACGAGCAGCACATGCGACGACTCCTCAGAGAAATGTACGAGCCTTCATCGGTAGGAGGTAGGGGGTGGGAGAAATCTACCGGTTTTAACCGAAAACCGCTTTTTTTTGTTTCAGTTAACTGGTTTTTTTCGGTTATTATTTTGTCCCGGTTATAACCGGTTATTTTTTAAATTCAATATCCGGGTAAAAAACCGGATTGGAAGATAGGCTCGATTTTAGGTTCGATTAGACTAAAATTTACCAAGTTATGAAGCTTTGAATTTCATCATCTTAGGCCAATCAACGACAACCGCTTCCTCGAGGCGTCGCGTCGGTTGATTGGCGGATTTCTGAAAGAGTCTTTATGAACAGATAAATATTGGCCAATGGATTGATTTCCTGTAGAAACAATATAATTAAAAAAACTTTGTCTACAAACGGCGTTTGTTTTTTTATGAAAAAAAAACCGAAAACCGGTTATTTAAGAAAAACGGTTATTTTAAGCGGTTATAACCGCCAGGTTAAACCGGAGGTGAAAAACCTGAAGAACCGAAAACCGGTTATTTAAAAAATCAGTTATTTTGAGCGGTTATAACCGCCAGGTTAAACCGGAGGTGAGAAAACCTGAAGAACCAAAAACCAGTTATTTAAAAAATCAGTTATTTTGAGCGGTTATAACCGTCAGGTTAAACCGAAGGTGAAAAATACCTGAAACACCAAAATAACCGATACTTATGCTTACTTATACGGCAGGTTCTCATGCCCATATTTGAGGTGCCCCTGAAATGGGAATAAGTAGAATTTAAGTGGGACTTTAGTAAGCCATCTGCAATGTTCTCCCCTCAAATTTCTCGTATACTTCCACAATATGACGCGTTTCGTCTTACTTATCGTAGCATAGTCAGTAGAATCGCGCATGTATATGTATTGAATGGCTAATATTTTGTACGGCTTATTAACGTTTTTAATGGTATTTCCTGTTTCTTTTGATGTTTGTTCTTGTGGATTGCTACCTGGGTTTCTTTGTTTTGGGAAATTCGGGCTATGAGAAGCTCTGTATTAGCCTAATGGCTTGCTTCTTACAGAAAACTTCCCAAATATTCTTTTGAATCCATTTCGAAATAGTTCTTAGCCCTTGAAAAAGTGAACTAAAATGGATTCCTTGTTTTGTTCTTCGCTTTTCGTTTGCTTCAAATTACTCTAGGATTGCTTGTATTACCTTCCTTTTTAAATTTTGGCTTTATTTGTTTATCTGTCTATTGTTTAGCAACGGATTCGGAAACCATCCGCGCTTTTGCGCATGCGCCGGGCGGAGTTATTTTCATCAAAATAGGGGAAAGTGAAGAATGGAAGGGTGATGTTTGCATTTTACTGAGCGTGATCTAACAAAGAACTCCGGAAATGCGGTCATATGGCTCATTGCCTGACACCCCTTTCCGGTGTAAAATCGTCCAAAAGTGGTAGTCTCGGAATCCGTTGCTGAACAGTATCTCTTCCCTTTCACCTACTTGGAAAAATTTGACCCAGATATACAACTTTGGAGTTACGATCACATAACGAATTTCATTTGTATAGGGCTTGTTGCATTTTTGAGTAATCTCTTTGACATACCTATAATTAGACAAACTGACAGAAGTCAATCCTTTGGCGGACTTAATCCAAAATTTGAGACAGATCTACAAATCTGGTGATAAAATCATATGCCACTTTCCATTCATCTAGCTCTTCGTGTTTTTGACTTAGCGTGTTCGCACGCGCATACAAGGACAGACAGACAGACTTCCCTAAGACGGATTTCATCCAATTCGATACAAATCTACAATTTTAGTGTACATACTAAATTTCATCTTTCCGGATGATTCCGTTTTATGACTAATCTTGTTCACAGACAGACAGACATCACTCCAAAATTGTGTTTCTCAGACTCAAGGAGTTCTAAAACGTGGAGATTCATCAAAATCTCGAGGTTGAATTTTTTGTCGATTACAAAACTTTCTCGTTGTATACCGTGCATGGAAGAAACTAAGAAAGAAACACTTTTAACAGCTTATATTCCTAAGACCGTAAGGAAGATTTTTTTAATGAAGTATCTCCGTTTCTGATGAACCATGATTATGCCAATTAATTGTACACTTCTCTAAAAGAACTGAATTGCCCAAAATGATGATTTGAAGGGAGGAAGAGAATCCGATGCACCCCTGGGGAGCGCCAAAGAATCCCTCTCTTATCGAGGGATCAGGTGGGTGACGAGTTTCTTTTTATTGCTCTTCTTCAGACGTTCTTCATGAATCCATCCACAAGGGATCGTCGTTCATTATCCGAGAGATGATGATGGAGGTCTTCGTTCAAGCTAATATGAGTTGTTTTCTTGGTCTTTTCATTCTGGATGACGCAGTCGTTCGCAAGAATCGAAAACAGATTTGTACTAATGCAAGACTGATTGCGAGTTTCATTACTGGAATTGCCTAATATTTAGATGATACCGTTTATTTTTAGATTACTATTCTTCGGATGCTTTTTACTTTCTCCTATACGAAGTATGTAAAGAGAAAGTGTTGTAATTGACAAAGAATCGGTCTAAGAGATTTTGATATATTTCAACGTTTTACACCTTCCTGGATCCAACAATCCGTTTGGAGTGCGGATTCACGGCGGGCTAATCTTGGGATGCTTGGGGTTCAAAATTCAGGATAAGAAGGATCCAACAATCCGCTTGGAGTGCGGATCACGGCAGGCTGATCTTGGGATGATTGGAGTGCAAAATTGCGAGATGCATCCCAATTTATTGTTCATGTAGCTTCAGAAGGGTCGTAAATCTAACTAAACTAAATCACGTTCCGTTGAAGTTAGAAGATCACGCTGTGGTCTGAGTAAGAAGAAACAGTTTTTTCGGTTATCATTACTTTTCTCCTTCTGGTTCTATGACACTGATTGATAAGTCTTTGTGTATCAGTGTTAAGTTGCAAGACACTACTTAGAGTTCTCGCTGGTGAATTTTGTAAGGTTCAATCTCTCAGTGCTGTTGTAACTTTGAGAATATTTTAATCATTATAAATATTATTTTTATCAATCAACTTTGAATCCTCATCTGGGGCCGCGATGGCCTCACAGGCTCCATCTCGACTTTGGAACCAGAAGGCCCAGGTTCAATTCCCCTATTCCACGGAAGCGCCACCGTGTGTGCATCAGACCTAGTACCCTTTAAATATGTCGAAGGTCAAACATCCTGTCTATATTGTCTTGGGGAAGTTTGAAGATGATAGTGTTAACTCAGGTATTGTCTAACTAGCTTCAAAGCCGTCGAGATTCACACCAAAATAACCCCCGTGTAGTTCCAAACCGGGACGTTAATCCATCTAAACTGAACTAGACTTGAATTTTCATGAGCACTTGATGCCACACACTGTTGAAACTTCGCAAAGATATGAAGCAAAACCATGAAAAACAAATAAATTTAACAACATTTCCACAAATGTTGGGGTAATTTGGAAAATATTTTGCGAATTTTATAAATTCTTCCACAAAATTAACGGCATAAATCATACCATTTTAATTCTATTGATATACGTAACGTTTTAAAGACTTTTTCCTTCAAAAATAGCATTCCTTCTATAACATTTTAATTATTAAAACATCTTTTAATAATGTATTTTAAAAAATTGTAAATTTGTGACCTAAATGAAATTTACAAGGTAAAAATAATAGCTAACTGTTTCAAAGACTTCGATATCAACTGATGTTAACTCTTTATCAAATTTTATCTCAGATTTTTTGTTTAACTAAAATCGTTTCAAAATGCATCATTCATTTTAATTCAAATTTATGTACCGAATGCTCTATAAATATCACTGAAGCAACTCGAAATTTTATTTTAATTTTTTAAAAATTCTTTTTCGCCGATGTTTAAGCAGACGATTAGGAAGACTCCCAATTAAGGCTAATTTACAGTTTTACACTTCAAGAGGGAAGTATTTGTTGCTCTTGAATTATTTCAACCACAGCACAATAAAGAAAAATGAATCTAATTAGAGAAATGAAAAATGCATATTAAATGAGGTTATACTTTAGGAGAGAAACCATGCGATTTAAAAAAATTATCAGCGAATTCCAAACGGTTGTTCTTATTTCTTAATTAGTGTAATCATTGTAATGAGTACAAAGGGTTTTTTATTATTATTCCTCTAAGATGGCATGTATTTTTTGCATTTTATGGAATGGAAATTGGATCTGTTGTAATTAATGTGGGGAGAATCACTCGCGTCTGTTAAACTCCGCTTTTTTTTTTCTCCCGCTAGAAACATAAACATGTGGTTCACGGAATTTCATTTATTTACTGATTTCTTTAATAATCAATACGAGAGGTTTCTTTCTCTCTTTTATTAATATATGTAGTGAGTATGTAAAAAATATAGTTTACAATTTGAAAAAGAACGGCGTCTATTCTATACATTTCTATAGAAACAATTATATCATTGAACTTTATTCAATATATTTTATTTCTATATTTTATTTTCCATCTCAACTACAAACGCAAGGATGATTCCCGGGACTTCAATGCTTTTATTGTTGTTGTTAATTTTTCACTATGATCATGCAAAAAATCTAGTTCGCAATCTGAAAAGCAGCAATGTCTATAGCATACATATGTATAAGAGGAATTATATCATTAACATTTATTCCTTGAATTTCATTTCCCACATTACAAACATGTAAAAGTATGGTTAAATAAAAGCAATAATGAAAATTCTACATAATAATTGTATTCAACGTCAATGTCGATGCTAATGAACTACAACTTGTTATTGTTTAACAACGGATTCGGAGATCCTCCGCGCTTTTGCGCGTAATCCGGGCGGAGTTATTTTCATCAAAATAGGGGGGAAATGAAGAATGGAAGGGTGATGTTCACATTTTACTAGAATGGATTCCTTGTTTTGTTCTTCGCTTTTCGTTTGCTTCAGATTACTCTAGGATTGCTTGTATTACCTTCCTTTTTAAATTTTGGCTTTATTTGTTTATCTGTCTATTGTTTAGCAACGGATGCGGAAACCATCCGCGCTTTTGCGCATGCGCCGGGCGGAGTTATTTTCATCAAAATAGGGGGAAAGTGAAGAATGGAAGGGTGATGTTTGCATTTTACTAAGCGTGATCTAACAAAGAACTTCGGAAATGCGCTCATTTGACTCATTGCCTGACACCTTTTTCCAGTGTAAAATCGTCCAAAAGTGGCAGCCTCGAAATCCGTCGTTGAACAGTAATTGATTGGTGTCGAGTGCTCTACTGTTCAGCAACGGAATTCGAAACTACCACTTTTAGACGATTTTACACTGAAAAAAGGTGTCACGCAATGAGTCAAATGAGCGCATTTCCGAAGTTCTTTGTTAGATCACGCTCAGTAAAATGTAAACATCACCCTTCCATTCTTTACTTTCCCCCTATTTTGATAAAAATAACTCCGCCCGACGCATGCGCAAAAGCGCGGACGGTTTCCGAATCCTTTGCTAAACAATAACGATGACTAAAGGAAGACAAATACAGTCAGTCGTAAAAACTTTTATTACATTCAGGCCAAGGCAAAAGGGAATAGAGCTTCTCCTTATAACGACATATCTGAAGGTTGTAGTCGGTCACAACGCCGAAGCCTTCTTCCAGAATAAAGCCTTAGTCTTCTGGCTATTCGTGTAAAGATCTGCTCTAAGGCGTTTCAAAAAAAGAGCGATGTCCGGCCAAATATGGCACCATGGTGTGAGGTCAACAGATGACTTCCACCAGCCAGAGACCAGAAGAGGGAGGTAGTTTATCAGAGTAGGACGCTATGGCTTGAACTCTTGCTTTGTTTTCTCAACATGGCAAGGATAATATTTTGGGCCATCCAGACTGTCTTTTAAACTCACTATTTCTTTCGAAATTACTGTAAATTAAATATATTTAACCCAGAAACTTAGTTTCTGTATTATTATGCCAATCAGACATTAGGCCACTGAGTTTAACGTGGATAAAAAACTTATCAAGACCATAGCAATTACGCGGGAACCCAACGTACGGAAGACTCTAGAGAGGGGTTGTACTAAAGTTTACTATCCGTTCTCCCTTCCTTGCGTTATCCATTTTGCTAATCAAGCGGTGCTATATTTTTTAATATGACGTCACAGGACATTAAAGGAAATTGAGGATGTGCTTAGTAAAAGTGCCTCTACCAGCTGAGACATTTGTATCAAAATTTGATACAGATCTAGAATTTCGAGGTAGCGACTGCATGCTAAAATTTATCCATCTAAATCATTTTATTTTTGAGTAATCGTGTTCACATACTCACGGATTTACAGGTATAACTCCAAAAATGGTTTATTTCCACTCAAGGAAGTCTAAAACTTGCATATTTATCAAACTCTCGAGGCCGAATTTTCTGGTTACACTAATAGCACAAAGATATTGTACGATATTGAACAGTATTCGCAATATTGTATGATATTGTTCAATATCATATAACATTATATAATATCGAACAATATTGTGCAATATTGGACAATATCTTGTGCTAGCTGGGTATTGCAATATTTTTTTCCCTGCAGAATGGCGGTTGATATTATTTTATATTTAACTTCTCATATACTTTGAATTCAAAAGAGTAAATAAAAATACATTTCGAAATGGCAGGGCCGCAATAAAAATTTGATTTATCCGAAAATTCGAATTTAAAAAAACTGAGTCTGAATGTGAATGCAGCAAAGAAAAGGACAGTTTTTAAATTGAAAAGGGCGACAAAGGTTTAATTTGAATATTTATTCAAAATAAAACTTTGCTGGCTTTTTTAGTTGGTTTAAAATGTTATTTAAGAACTTTAATAAATAATACATAATTGACAAATATGCAGAAAATAATTTTGATAAATTAAGTGATAATAATTGTAATTAAAATTTTTTTAATAATTTTATAAATAACAAATTCAATAAATAAGTAATTAGTTTTAATAAACAAACAGTATATAGTATTTTGAATAAACAATTGCACAATAAAACTTAAAGATAAAAAGTGCAATTCACAACTAGAATGTTTAAAGTTTTTTAAAAGTGAGGAATATTTTATTGCTTTTTTCATAGAATTTTACCATTAGATAAAATTTTGCCATACTATAGAATCGTACCATGCCATAGAATCATTCCATTATACAACAGTAAAGTCGTCGTGTGAATTAAAGATACTAAAAAATTATTCACTGACGGTCATTGAGCACACATGGTATGGACATACTTAATTAAAGGAAACAATTGAGAAATAAAAATCATTTTTCACAATTATGTGTTTTAGCTTCGAATTACAGATAATATTTTGAATTTATGTTGATAAGAAATTCAAGAGACCAGAGAAAAATTCGAATTACTGAAGAATTTGAGTTAACCAAGCTCCACTGTATTACTAACATCAGCCATATAGCATTACAATAGTACACTACAAAGAAACATAATTGCAAAAAATGGGATTTTTTTAAGTCTCAGGGAATTTTTAAGGGGCATACAACTGTTAAAACTCGAAAATTTTCCATTTTATGAAAAATATTTGTATTATTCCCCTGTCTTTTCTGAACAATTTAAAACAATCCCAGTTAAAAAAATTTCAATAATTATGAAAGTTATGAAGGAAAATTTATGAGCTCTTCAACGTAAACATTGATTATGGCCATATCTTTAAAGCCCTATATCTCAAAATGTGTTTTTTTATATTGCGCGCACGATATCTCAAGACTATTGAATATTTTTACATAAAATTTTTACCGAATATGTATTTTGCTATGTTCTACAAATTTAACTACATTTTTGTACATATTTCTCCAAAGAATTTTCTTTTTTGGGGGGGAGAGGGTTGAAAAGTTGAAATGTTAACTATTTTTAATATTATTGTTTTAAATTGGTTTATAAAATCGAAATTAAATTTAAATGTTAATAAATTGTGGTTCAGTTTCTTAAACAGACTGTTTGGATTGCTTAGATGCCCAAAATATTGTGTTTAGATAAATAGTTTATCCGTAATTAGCGCGCAAGGTGACTATTTCATTTTTCCTCCAAAAATTATACCCATATTTATTACTCTCTCAAATAAATACATACAAACATGAAGGTTTGAAAATATGTGTAGTATAAGAGAAGGAACAGATATTTTTCTAGAAGAAAAAAGTGAGTTTGTGAATTGTATTGTTTCAGAGATATAATGTATCGAATTTGACAGTTTTCCACCATTTTTTTGAGGTTTAAAATTCGTATGTCGCCTTAATCACAGAATTCGTGGAAATCTCGAAATAAAATTTTCTGGCATTTACAGTACTATCACTCTGCAAGAATATTTGCGGGTTATATGGTAATTGCTCTCTAGTATATTCCATGTACAGGAAAGTAAATAAAAATATTACCACCAACCATGCAGAATTGAAAACGGAACATTACTGCTTCACAAGGCAGCAAACACCTCAGATGAAGTACAAAATTAATATAAATACTAATAAAGGGAATTTTTAATTGTGGAAGAGTTAAAAATACAAAAAATTAGTAGACAACGATAAGAAGTAAGAATCCAGTGGATGACTTCATCAGAGGCCATTCATCCATACAGATTCAAAACTAGAATAGGTTTTCTGTAGAGGAAAAAGACTTTAAGGTCTGAATTTAATATTAATTTCCTCTAAGGCCTGGCTATCTACAGAAAACCTATTCTAGTTTTGAATCTGCATGGATGAATGGCCTCTGATGAAGTCATCCACCGGATTCTTACTTCTTATCGTTGTCTGCTATTATTTTTGTATTTTTAACTCTTCCACAATTAAAAATATCCCTTATTAGTATTACTTATTTATCTTGTACTTCGCAATTTTTTCCTGGATGATGCTGCACTTGAGCACACCAATTAAATTGCTTCTATTAATTTTTGTCTTTTTGGATATTCAATCCTTATTTTTTGTCTTTTTAGATACTCAAACCCCAGAGGAAGGCTATCGAAATGGAATCCATCTCCCTACCCTTTCGAACACCCCCGAAATATGAGGAATGCTGAGTAGCGGCAACGGGT
>BGPR01052837.1:0-10526 GCA_013235015.1 Araneus ventricosus
TCCTCTTTCTTTCTTTTTTTTAGATATTTGTGTAGGATTGTTTTGAATTTAGAAACAGTACATAATGTACTATATTTAAGAATATTTTTACCCTTGTTAAACTCAACAGAAGTATTTTAAGTTGAAATTGTTTATTTGTGTCTGTAAATGAAAACAAGGTTGTTGAAAATTGTTGAGATTTAGATGATGTTAATAAATATTGTAATCATGTGATATTATATTACATTTGTTATGGATTTTATTTGATTTATGCATTTTTAATGCATAAAGTTGTACATTCGAAAATCTGTTCTAACTAAAAACAATATGCTCACATATTATACCATTTTAATTTGCTTCATTTTGTAAAATTGTATTAATTATTCCCTTATTTACAGAAATATTTCCATTTTGCTAGTATTTTTGAGGCATCTCTATCACTCAGTTCCAGTACACAGTATTCAGTTCTATAATCCATTGAGTAATATTTTATTAGTTGTTCACTTCTTAAATTTTTTCTGTGATTTAACAATTTTTCTCAAACATATTTGGCACATGATTAAACAATTAAAAGCTACTTGTAATGATATTAATTGATATAGCTATATTTTTATAGGGTTTTGTATGCTTGCTTTTAACCAGTATTTTTTCTTGTGCTTTTCATTTATAATGTGATTAACGAATGTGCCTTCAATAAAATCTGATGATTATATGCTATGCTGAAACGATTATGTTATATGGCTTCAAACATTTTACATTATTTTAGCATTTTAAACTGCAGAAAACTGGTTTTAATGATCCAATATTTCACAATATAAAGCTAAATCGAGAAAGAATCTTTTTGAAACTTTCAAACCTTTCTGAGCTGTATGCTATTAATTCATAAATGAAAAAAAATTCTTGTAGTTGCATTAAAGGAAACTTATTTACTTCTTGTAAAATTAATTTTCCTATGTATAATTCTAATTTTCCGTTATTATTCTCGTCATTGAAGGGCAGCATGAATGATCCCATTGTCATTATTGCATTGTGTATTTCAACTTGGGAGTATAATTTTTTAATAACAGCTTTGTTGTTTTGTTATGGCCAAATGTTGTTATACAGTGAATATGCCCTTTTATTTTTTTGCCTTAAATTAACACATTGGGATGCATTAAACATGTTAAATATATTATGACTTTTTGTATGAATATTCCTTAAAATATTGTATTCATGTGTAAATTCTTCATTTACTTGTTTTTTGATGAGACTTGACTTTTAATTTGTCAAATAATTTTAAACAATTATTAGCTCAATATAGATACTATTCAGCATCAGTGTGTGCCATTACAAATTGAACACAATTATTTCATTTTTTATATTTTTATCGAAAGTATTTCAAATAAACAATAGTTATGTGAAATAATAATTATTTTGGTTGATACTATTAAATTATTGAAACCTCGATTTGATTTTCTTTTTTCACCCTCCAAAAGGCTATCTGAATGCTTACCTTTACGTTTTAAGATTAAATGTCTTATCTCTCAGAAAATGAAATAATAATGATAATAGTGAGCCTAAAATTGTCATATCGTTAATTTACATGCCCAATTTCATAACATGGCACAATTATTTTACAAACATTATTTACGCGAAAGGAAAAAATGCATCTTATCAATAGAAGAATAATTTTAAACCAGAATAAATAAATTCGTTTGATAGAGTTGGAAATCTGTATTGTGAGAGTTTGAATGATTTAAACCAGAGAAAGAAGGAAGTCATTTGTCACAATCAAGATAATGATTAAAATGCCGATAAATGTTGAGCTTTTAAGAAATTCATTCCCTTTTGAATTACTAATAAAAGACTCTTGCAATTTTCAAGAAACCTGCAAAAATATATTTAATTTTTAAAATTGAACTTAGTTATATTAACGTCCGTCTGGAAAGAACAAGAGGGCTTTTTGGGACTGACTTCGTAACCTTGAACCGCGGGCGGATAACGAGGACGACACCCGAGCTGGCACACCCTTCTCCAGACTTCCGTCTCCCCACCGAGTGATAGGGTCTCGACCTCGGGACCGGAGGGTCGCAGGTTCGAAACTCGATTCCACTAAAGATCCGACATGTATGGGGCCTGTTGCACGTTATATCATACGTAGTGGCCAAACGTCCTCCCGTTGGTGTGGCGCGGAAGTTTAGAGAGGGGGGTGCCAGCTCAAGTATTGTCCTCGTCACCTGACCGCGGTTCAAAATTACGAGGTCCGTCCCTAAATAGCCCTCGTGTTGCTTCAAAACTGGACGTTAATATAACCTAACCTAACCCCACCGAGGTGGGTCGAAACATGTATAGTTCGTTTCAATATTCCGAGACTAGCACTTTTGGACGATTTTACTCCGGAAACGGGTGTCGGGCAATGAGTAAGATGAGCGCATTTCCGATGTTCTTAGTTATATCACACTAAGTAAAATGTAAACATCTCTCTTCACTTTTCCCTTATTTTGGTGAAAATAACTCCGACTGGCGCATGCGCAAGAGCGCGGAGGGTTTCGGAATCCGAGAACATGCAATATATACTCCCAGGTGTCATGCATTTAAAATTACTACCCCTATGCAGTGGCGTAGCGACAGGGGGTATAGATGCCCCGGGCGGAGACAAAGCATTAGTGCGTTTATGTCACTTTTTAAAGAGAAATAACTCGAAGGGGCGAAAAAATAAGGCATGCCCCAGGTGCTATTTACAAAACCACTGATGGCGACTGGGGGCGGAAAAATCAAATTATGCCCTGGCGCCACTTAACTTTGTTAAGCTACTGTTTAATGCAAGGGATTTTTTTTATATTGAGCAGGCGTTTCTTTTTTCAATATATTCATCGAAATTTATTATTTTTTACCAACAGAAAATAAATAAATCTTGAAATAATTTATATGTTCAATCTGGCTTTCATCCTTTTGTTTGAACTTCCTTGTTTTAATGGCGATACTGAAATCTATAATCACGACTTTAATAATATTGGGGTAAATCTCTTTAGCTTTGGATCAAGCATCTCTAATAGTAAGGATCAAATTAAATTGAATCGAGTTCGTATCCCGCATAACTAAACTTTTTATGATGCTAACAAATCAAATACAGTCAAACCTCGTTATAGCGAACCCTCAACGGACCGACTCAGAAGTTCGTTTTAACCGAGGTTCGCTGTATCCGTATTTGCAAAAAAATGCCGTAACATGCTAAGATACTACTTCTATAATAAACTTTTTAATAACAATATTTTCAGTAGTAATTAAGGATAAATATAGTATTAATTAATTCGCCGGCCGACGTTAGCCATGGTCACTGCAAAGTTCACAGAATGACAAGCAATTAAACTAACATTGCAGAGAAAACACGTGATTGCTCCTAGGTCGTCTGACCAGAAAGTCCACCCCCTTCCTTGGTTGACACCAGGCCAGGTGTCCACCGGGGGAAGGAGGGGAGATAGAAACTGTAAAGAGCCTTGCCTATTGTTCCTTTGTCTCACTTATGGGGTTAGCAATGACTCTAACAAAGGTACAATAGGCGAGTAATGTGATCTCTGGACCAGAGTATTTCATGCAAAAGGGGTAACTCTTGTAGAAGTTGGGTTGACTTGAGCACAATTAGTAAAGAATGTCCCTTTGGGCAAGTGAAAAGTTTGAAGTTTTAGAAATTTTCAGTTCGCTATAACCGAGTCTAGCGTTGGCTGTTCGTTGTAAACGTATGAAAATACATTATTAACATAGGGCTTCAGTTGGGACCATGTAAAAGGTTCGCTGTAACCGAGGGTTCGTTAGATCCCGGGTTCGCTATATCGCGGTTCGACTGTATTTAAAAAATATTAGAGAAAATTGAACATAGATCACGTATCATAAGTTTTCTTTGTTATTTAAAATATCTGCTACGAAAGATACTTTGTGGTCGATCATGCTTTAATTCACGTTTTTTAACATGATAATGTTTTAAGGCTCCTATACTATCTGTAATTTGCCTGATACAAAAATCATGCAAGCAGATGAGTGATGCATAGAATGCAACGCATTACTGATCTAATAAATTTGACACGTAGTTACTTCTTAGGTAGTACGTGCTCACTGAAAAACGGTTTAAAAATTTTATTATGTTTTTAATTAATAAAAAATTAATCGAAATTTTAACCTTTTTCCTCAGTAACTTCAGAGCATAATATTGCACCTAAATTATTTTATACTGCCATAAAATTTAAAAAATTAGCTTCAATTTGGGTCAAGCATCTCCATTCAATTTTTATTTAATTTTAAACAAAATTTGTAACTATGCTTCTCATTGTTGTAATGACATTCAAGCCTATTTTATTGTTTCATGAAATCTTTCACTCAAGTGTTTTTGCGACTTTTAAAGTTATGTTAAATGCCAATGTCAAAAAAATTGCTTTATTTGGGCATTAACTTTTAAGCAGAATTTAAATGTAATGCCCAAATTTTGACTTTCACTTTTATTAACATGATGATGTCCTTAGGTTGGCATTCTTTTTGTAAATTCCGAGGTATAAAGATTGTTACTCACAGAATGCAACAGCTGATGGAGACAAGACAGACGAATAAAGCCTAAAATATTATCATGCTACGATGTTTCGGAAGCAGTGGCGCGCAAACTGTGGGTCACGACCCCTTTGGGGGCCACGAGAAAATTCTTGTGGGTCTCTAAATCCAAAAAATTTATTTGACTAAAAATTTTTTCCTTCCTCCTTTTTTTCAAAAAACGTGGCCGCGAGCCTCAAAGGGTCGGGACAAAATTTTATACAAAGTAAGGGGGTCGGAAATGAAAAAAGTTTGCTCACCACTGGACTAGAGGTTTCTAAATTAAAGGAAATTTTTTTACGAAGGAATTCCGTTGCGACTTATTCATTAATTGACTAATTTTTTTGAATTTACATTTGGCTTCTGAATGCAATGTTATACGAAATCGTTTAATTTTATTTATATTTCGAGAATTTTATTATCAATTTTTCATATTAACCTTAAATGCCCGATTTTTAAAAATTGATTTAAAAATGTTTTTTGACTTTCATTTCTTATATAAAACAAGGGAAAAATACTTTAAAAAATCCTATTTTGTTTTAAGTACGGTTTACAGCTAAAAAACAGTTTTTTACCAATCGGCAACACTGGGCTTTAGTTGAGAAAAAAATTTCCTTGATGAAATTCTATAATATTAAACACAGATGAATTTTAAGAACTAATAATAAGGATAAAGAACTTCCTTCAACGTTGTAGAATAAAATATGGTATTCGCAAGCCTACAAAAAGACGAGAAAGATGCAGCCACAAATGAAAAACATAAATTTATTTTTTATTTTTCATCAACACTCAAGCCGCCATCTATATACTGTTAATTGATTTAATAGCATTTTCAGTATGTATCCTATTGGCAACAACAAGCATTAGAGCTTCAGTCTTTTTCCCAATATTTGAAAAGACAAAATTGGGTATGTTGCTTAAAATCAACACAGGGCATTTAAGCGTAAATTTTCTGTGCTCACAAGTTATATATTGCATTATATTTTAAAAAAAGTTTCAGTTCAGATCTGGGGGGGGGGCGGGAATACCTCGCCATTATCAATGCCTTACCGTATCCCGTTGGGCCGCGGCGGCCTAGTGGTAAGGTCTCAGCTTTGGGGCCGGAGGGTTCCAGGTTCGAAATCCGACTGCACCGAAGATCCGCCGTGAATTGGGCCTATTGCACGCTAAATCATACGTAGGGGACCAAACGTCCCCCCGTTGGTGTGGTGCGGAAGTTTGGAGAGGGGGCGCCAGCTCAAGTGTCGTCATCTCACCGAGGTTCAAAATTACGAAGTCCGTCCCAAAATAGCCCTCGTGTTGCTTCAAACGGGACGTTAATTAGACTAAACTGTATTTCGTTCTGAGATGCGTTGTTTCTTTTTTCTTCTATAATTTGAGCCATTTCACCACAAGCAAACGGATTAATCTTTCCTTTGATGCCATAAACCCAAAACTCGTACATCTCCATCATGCCATTCCAGAGCGACTCGGTCCAATTAACAGTCACGTGAACCGCCGCCTCTAATTACATTTTCTTTAAGGGCAACGTAGCTCTCCTAATCTGGTCCATGAAAACACTTACTTGCATACTTTTCGACTTGTAGGTGAAAGGCGAGGGGAAAGTTTTCAATTTGCATCTTAAAGCTTATGCAAATTAGACATGAATTATTCGTAGTAGGCTTCTTAAGTTTTCATTTGTCGTATTCTTTCGAGAGGTGATGTAAACAAACACTTTTCACCGGAGAGTTGCTTATCTCAACTGAGAATAGATTGGATTGCCTTAGAAGACATCCTTTCCCACCTTAAAAAGCAATCATTACAAATAACTGAAGAAAACTACCATAAAAGTAAATATAAATTATTGATTGGAAACATCCCGGACATTCTAACCATTTCTAAATGGACTGGTAACCGAGTACAAGATAGATTAATTGCTCGCATTATTGGCAAAACTATTACAACCCCAGGTCTACTTTCTAGATTCAACCTCCACCCCGATCCTTTGTGCAGAGTATGCAACGAAATAAATTACATCTCTCACATTCTACTAAGGTGCCAAAAATATGCATCTGTTAGAGTTATACTCTGGAGAAAACTAAATATAGTTTCTGCAAACATCACTTATGATGTACTTTTGTCTCATGCTCTTGTCAACAAGACTCATCTTCTCATCTTTGTTCAAACTCTGAAGTACTTCGACATTGATTAGCTGCATCCATTTGGCAACAAGCGGTTCCGTTCCATTGTTTACTCTCCATTTCGACGTGTTCTGAATCACCGCTGGGATTGATTTAATACTGTCAAGGACTGGTTTACTCTTTGATATGGAAATACCTGCTCAGTTTTCTTGGAATGATTAGTACTGCATCTAATTGGAAGTAGGGGATAATAGCCTTTGTTGCTTCAAATAACGTAACACAAATTCAAGTTCAAGCTCAACTGAGCACTGTGGAGGATAATTAATACAGTCGAACCTCTATTTAACGAAGTCGCTGAATCCCGAAAAAAAGTTCGTTATATGGAAAATTCGTTAAATAGAGATTCACTTGTATTTTGTAAATTTATATCTATTTGTTTTATATATCTTACCCATTAGGAAGAAATCTGCAGGGAAAACCAGAATAAAACAAAACATTGTCCAGGAATACGCAGTATTTTCAATTTAAAAAATAATTTTATATTAAAATTAATGAATTTTAATGACATTAACGCATTTATTTCAACTAGTAATTTTAAGCATACATTACCACTTGCGTCCTTAAATTTAATTACTGATAAAATTCGAAGACACGGGACAACTCCACCGAGGGTGAATGGGAGATATTGAAAGTTTTTCTAGTGAAGTGGACAGTGTGTGTGGGGGGGGGGTAAAGGTTGCACCTCCTGGATGAAATGAAAAGAATGACTGTGATTTTACTGCTGTCGATGAATTAGGAGACTGGTAAACCCAGTTCAAGGTCATTGATCACCACAAAATATATTAAAAGAAAGAATAAGTTTGAAATGTTCAGAAATATTTTGAGAAATAGGGAGAAAAAAAATACTGGATCACAAGAAAAAGTTCGTTAATAGAGAATGCACTTCGCTATTTGGAGGTTATTTTAGGAAGAAATTCGCAAAATGTTCTTTGTTCCAAGGAAAAGTTCGCAAAATAAAGGTTCGTTAAATAGAGGTCCGACTGTATTTCCTTCAGGATTGCGAAGACAAGGTTTAAATCGTGATATACAAGGATGTCGCAAGATATTTCTGATGAAAAATGCATGATGGAAATACCAATTCTTTTCAAGAAGTTCTGAGATGTGATTTTTTCATCTGTTAAGATCCAGTTTCAGGTGTGGAATTTTTAATACAATTTATTGCTTTATAATATATAATAAATCGCGATGTTGAACACAATTTGATACTGAAGTTTTAGAATTTCTCTAGCAGTGAAAAATACTGAACGACAATTTGATGCTTTTTTTATAAACAACAATGCGGTTTTATTACATGCTTTTATCTAGTTTGACTTATTTCATGTTTTAAAATTTCATGTTCGTAACGATGAAATTTTGTGATTGATTTTTCCCTCACTTAAAAATGTGCTATATTTCTCAAATTCTTCCTGATGACAATACAATATTTTAATATTTTTAGAATATTATTAATCAATATTTGTTTAATTTTATTTTGTTTTCATTCATTGTGAATCTACCATCTGGGAGTTAATTTGAGAAAAATGATTACAAGATCTCATAAAAAAAGGGAAGATCATATAAAAGTGGGGAGTAAAAATATATTAAAGACTTAAGAGTAAAAAATAATAAAAATAAAAAGTTATATTTCAGAAGCACGCTTCTCTTATTGCATTAAGATGTAGAAAATATTTTTTTTTAAATCAAAAATCTAAAGGTTAAAGCAAAAATCGAAAAAGTATCATGCATTGAAACCAATGGGAGAATAAAGCAACAGCGGATACCAAAAGGAAGAAGATTCTTAAAATTTCATTAAAAATTAAAATATGCTGTGAATATCATTAAAATTCTAATTTACTTATTATTTGTATCAGCGTCTCAAACTTTTGCATTCGTTGTTTTGCCTCCCAGATTTTTGATAAAAAATATTTTTAGATTCTCATTTAATCAACATTGTAAAATTGACTCCTTTTCCCGTTGATAAAAAAACATTTCCTACATTTTATTACACTAACAAAAGTGTGCTTTTTTAAAACTTTTTTTTATATTCGTTTTTAAAAATATAGTTTTGCGCAATTTCCAGCTACAATTAACCCCTTGCCATACGATTTTATTTAACCTCCTAATTAGAAGCCACCACCTATTTGGGATATTTTTTATTATTTCAATCTATTGAAGATGGTAAAGGCTACTCGAGACATTTAAGCGTGTCCAGGTGATTTTTGTATTTAAAATTAATTTTTATGTTGACTTAAATACGGATTTAAATAGCAAAAATTATGTAATTTGATGCGCGTGTCAGAGGCGTCATTGTTAATGTCATTTCTTTGGGAAAGTTTCTGAGAAACTTCCCTTCAATCAAATTATCCTTAATGATAATTAACTGCAATATTGACAAAATACTGAATTTTAGAATAGAAGAAAAAAAAATCAAAACACACAAAAGGGCAGAAGGAAGAAAGCCGAAAATATTTATTTGAAAAATATTATTGTAAAAAAAGTATTTTTCCATGGAATATTAAGTTATAAAAAGTACGCAAAATTTATAATGTACTATATATTAATTAGAAATCAGGCAATCAAAATTACTTAATAGTTCTCCAAATGCAAAATTGTCCTTCATTAAACAATTGCTAAGCAAGATGATATTTCAGAAAGTGTTAAATGAGAGGTGTCAGAAGAGTCCAACGTTCATTGAACTTACCTTGTCATCCTCGGTCATTAACTCGAGTCCAACTGCCAAACAAACAAATAACAACCAAAGAAACTTGGTGAACAGTTTCTGATGTGAAAGAGGTCTCTAATCAACAACAATATAGGAAGGAGTCTGAGGAAAATACTTGAAAAAAGCCTGTCGTTATTTTAATTTTTCTTGCCACCTTCTGTGAATTACCCGGCTCGGCAGCAATCAGCCCGCTGCCAAACAAGGTACTACATCAGAAGGAATATATTAGTTTCTTGTGCGTCAAACTTTTCAAATAAGCAGTGATACAAGAAAACATAGAGGAACAGCATCTGTAACAGGTGGTCATTCTTTTAATTGTTCTTGCCATCTTCTGTGAATTCCCCGGTTCAGCAGCTCTCAGCCTGCTACCAAACAAAGTACTAGCATCGGAAGGAACACATTAAATAGCTTCTTGTGAGTCAAATTTTTCTTATAAGTAATGGTACATGAAGTCTTCAATGGAAATAAATGTTTAAACGTACATGATTCATTAAATTGTTCTTTCAATCTTCTGTGAATTCCCCAGTTTCGCAGTTCTCAGCCCACTGCCATCAAGGTACTGGCATCAGAACCCTATTGGCACAAGATATTTTACGATATCTCCACGATGTTGCTACGATATTCTGAATGCCGCACAACATCGTAGAGATATCGTATGAATACTGTAGAGCTAATTTTGCTAATAGGGAAAGGACACATTAAGTAGTTTCTATTGGTTAAATCTTTCGAATAAATAAGTCAATGGAAATAAATGTTTAAATGTCCATTATTCCTTGAATTTTTCTTTTAATCGTCTGTGAATTCCTCCGTTTAGCAATTCTCAGCCCACTGCCAAACAAGGTACTCGCATCAAGAGGAACACATTAATTTCTAGTGCTTCAAATCTTTCAAATAAACAATGGCGCAGGAAATCGTCAATGGAAATACTTCTAAAATAGTTCGTCATTCTTTGAATTTTTTCAGTCTTCGGTGATTTCGAAGTTCAGCAGCTCTCAGCCAACTACTAAACAAGGTCTTGCATCCGAAGATTTTAATTTTTGCAACATTTAGGCGTGCATTTGAGCTTTGATTTCCAAAGCCTTTCAGAGCAAGTAAATGTCTTTATCAAAGAC
>BGPR01052840.1:0-10525 GCA_013235015.1 Araneus ventricosus
CACTGACCTGAAGAGTGCCGATATACAAGTCATTCACTTAGGGATTCCGAGGCTCGAGGAAGGGATCAGACTGCCTGGAAATAGCAAGCACATCGCTGGCCTGAAGAGTGCCGACACATGACGTAGGGACCAGCCGTCTCATCGTATAACACACTCCTCTTCGCAACAGAATCTTGGAGCTAAAATGAATAAAAAAGATATCTTGTTTATCCGAAGTCTGAACACAAAGCTCGCTTTACAGAACACTTTAAAGAAATAGTTTAATGCAGCCGAGAATATCTGGAAGCCCAGAAATGTTCATATGTAGCCCCCATTTTCCAAGCAATTTTATAGTAAATTATAACTATAAAATCAAAATCTATATTACAGGGTGATCATAAATTATTGGACCCATTTCAAAAATTAATAAAAAAATCCCATATAACGTAGCAACTTCGTTTGTTTTTTTAAATGAAAGAGTAGCTCAAAAAAAATGTTCTCATATAGGTAACACGCCGTTACGGCGCTCTAATTCTGCTACAGCGGGAGATTCCCAATGCAAGTATCAAAATGGCTACCATACAGCAGAGGGAACGTCTGACACGTCTTTGGTTCCAACGAAAGCAAATCAATTGTAACAGTTCAAAGACTTTTTCGGTTACAGTGTGGAAATTGTTGGTTTCTAAATAAAAACTCCATTAAGAGTTGGCATGAGCAATTAAGGAGTGAAGGTCTCCCTCACTCGTTCAATTTAGCGCGTAATCGATAATCGTTCAGCACTTTTCCTATGATGCATTATCAACGCTTGATAAAGTTCTTGCTTGGAGACTGCCAATTTCGATACTCTAAGCGAAAACATCGTTAATCTAACACAATTGATTTGTTTTTGTGGAACCAGAGACGTGACAGACGTGCCCTCAGCTGCACGGTGGCCATTTGACACTTGCGTTGGGAATCTCCTGTTGCAACAGATTTAGTGCACCGGAGCGGCACATCTATCTGAAAAAACTGAGCCACTCTCATTTAAAAAAGTTGCTACATTATAGGTTTTATTTTTATTAATTATTAACACCCAGTAAATAGATCGAAATTTATCATTCATTAGTTTCCCAAAGTGAACTTCGGTTTCTACCGGTGTTGGGCAATCAAGACTTGATTTGCACCTTTTCAGGTGCCGATTCGGACTCTGACAAGGAAGCTGCCGATTTGGGTTGCGACCCCATCAGCAAATGAAATTTTCAGATTAACAGACTTCAGGAAATACGGCCCATTCCTCAACTACTGACTGAACGATCGGGAATTTATTTTTCGAATTAAAAAGAAATGAAAAAAATTACGTCCGAAAAAGCTGAAAGACAGAAGCAGACGTAAATTGAATCTTTTTTTTCGAACGGAATTATGAAAATACTTTTAAGCGAGAAATTATCAAAGTACTTTTTACTTTAGACGATTCTTAAAATTCGCTTTATGATCAGAAATAACACATTGGGGCTGGCTTAAATATGTATTTTTTGTACTTACAAATATGAAACCTTTTGAGCGACCCATTTTCCTGGGAACGGTTGGTTTGGTTTAATGGCACAAGGACCAACTTGGCCATACTGTGCTAAACGTTCGTTATTTCGTTAAAGAATTTTAAAACAATGCAACTGTTAAAACTAAATCATTTTAAAAAGGTGAACTTCAATTAGAAAAGAAAAAGCATTGACATTAGGATTGGCCGCAAAGACATCAATTAAATCAACGATATGCGTACCAAAGTGGACTTCTCTTTGGGTATAAAAGTTTTTTGCATGTACATAAAATATGCTTAACGCTTAAAATGCAATTACATGTTACACATAGGAGCTGGATCAGAGCATGAAAGGTGGCGGCGAATTAAAAACGTGTCCTACTCTTAAGTCTTCTCAAAATGACATCGTGTTTCCTAATAGCGAGGTTTCCAAAACCTTTGATTGAAGGCTGGATATTATAAAGTTTATTGTTTGTCTGTCTGTCCCAGATTCTTTGCCATATTCGATGTTGTCCTGGGAATGGAGATTGGTCGCTGTAGAACAGTTTTACTAAATTTGACTTTCGTGTGTTTACAATACGCGCCATATTATGCTCCTCACAATCAATGCATTTGCATTCTGCAGAATTTACAAAACGAGCATAATAAAAAAGGGGTTCTCTTGACGTTTCTCGGTGTAAATAAAATAAGGACTAACACGCCGCTTGATTTAGTTATATTAACGTCGAGTTTGGAAGCAACGTGAGGGTGTAGTGTCAAAAATGCAGTCGAGAAATTAGGCAATATTTCTTTTTTAATTTAGTTTATTAATGACACAGGACTAGCGCGACATAAATAGACAAACACACAAATACATTTAACATAAAAGATAAGAAAACTATACATTACAATTCTTATTGTTTCGAGTCATGGCCAATTATATCACACTTCATTCTCAAAAACAACCAGCCACAGTACCGACCGACAGCCAACTGAACTGTTTACAGAACAGTCTTGTGCCGCGCCATCTACCGCAGGCAACAGCAACTATAATGTCCAGTTCCTTACAAGGGTCATTTTGGAACGGACTTCGTAATTTTGAACCGTTGTCAGACGACGAGGGCAACACCCGAGCTGGCATCCCTTCTCCAAACTTCCGCACCACACCAACGGGAAGATGTTTGACCCCCTACGTATGATTTAAAGTGCAACAGATCCACATACAAGTTGAATTTTCATTGGAATTGGGTTTGGAACCTGGACCCTGCGGCACTGCAGTCGAGACCTTACCACTAGCCCTAAAACTCGGCTTGAGAATTTTAGGCATAAAATAAATACTATATTGCAGACTAGTCTTTTCTACAATTTTTTTCAAATAACCCTCGGGTAAAAAGCAAGGAATATTTCCATACACCCATTTAGGTAAAACCGAAAAATGAGAAAACTTCAAAATTTTACCTTTTCAATGAATTCAAATCCAATTTAGAAAAAGATCAACTCGAGTAGACCTGGTATTTTATATCTATAAAATGAATGAAAGACTAATTTTTACCAAGATTGCCGCAGATTTTTATCAAAACTTTTAAAAGTGTAAAATTACGGAAAAAACCGGTAATCAATGGAAAACGTGACACTTCACTACGTACGTTTAGTGAATTTTAAAAGTCAAGTTTCCGAAAGAAATGCAATATACGTATATTTTTTGGAATCTCCGTAGTTTCTAGCTTTTGTTAAGAACGAAGGTTGAATACGAATTTTGGAAACACGCATGTTCTCGGTTATCTCACAAATCGCATCGCCTAAACACATAAGTTTAGTACCAAATAAGGTTACAGGATATATTGACTTCATAGGCAAAAAATAACGATACGTTGCATTTTAATGCCAGAAAAGTCATTCAACATAAATAACTCTAAAACCTTTGTTTCAAGGAAATCGGAGCTCGATAATTTCAAATTTAACGACGATCTTACGCTGCCTCAATGGGAAGTTAGTTTGTTAGGCATCATTTCGGATTGATAATTAACTCCTTAATTTTTAAAAATATTCAGTCTCCTAATCTGATGACATCCTATTTAGGGCATTTATTCTTATTTCAATACAAATAAGAACATTAAAGACATCAGAAATTCTTAAGCTTGTTCAAGCGATTTGTTCCTTAAAATTACTTTAACACAACGGTTTCCTACCTTTTTTAATCCTTCCTTAGCCTTTTGATTGGTCTTTATTTTTCAGAACCCCTTGATGTCGTAATTCCTCCCCCACCAACCAAGAATTTTTTTTATCAGTAATGTTAAGTGCTCAGGTTAGCCTAAGGATCCAACGTTCATTTTACATTTTATTCCATATTAGGTAGATTCCTTATAGGAAGTCTACCTACTGCAATGGTCCTCATGACACGATTTCCGGAAAATTTCTGCAGATCTTCACCGATCATGACCCCCTAGAACCCAAAATCACCCTTCGTTCAAAAGTTTATACTTATATATATGTAATAATCTCACTTAATTTTACTTTAAATTCTAATATGTGTTTTAAAGTCTTAATGTATTCCAAAATCGCTTTTCTTAAACTCCAGTTTCGTTTTATTTCCCGCGCTGGAGGTGTATTAAATCTCGCGTTTCGGCATATTTATTACTAAAAGAATATTCCAATTGCTTCCACGCGCCTACGCAAATAGCGAAATCAGCGACTTTTTGTCGCCATTCTTTTCCCTAAAACATTTACGTAATTTACTAAAAATAGCTATTATTCCCTTCACTTTGATCACGTGTCTATGTTATTCCCTTATGTAGGAGTATGCAGGGATTTTCAGCTCGCTTTTTTACTTGAAACTTAAACCAAGATGTACGTATATTCCGTCACTCTCCCATCATAAAAGAAAATTAGAATATAACTCAGCTTTTAACTGACTACAACCACGAAATCATTTTATATATATAATAATCTTGTTGATGTAGTCGTTAAATATGGTATAGACGAGTAAAATAACTATTCATTTATTATCACTATATGGAAAGTGGCGGATATACGTACATCTCGTATGAAAGTTTCAAGTAAAAAAAGAACGAAAATCCCTGCGTTCTCTAAGATAGGAGGATTAACATATAGACACGTGATGAAAGTGAAGGGAATATGAGCTATTTTTAGCAAATTACATAGATGTTTTAGGGAAAAGTCTGGCGCCAACAAGTCGCCAAGTCTGGTTTTCTGTGGGCGCGTGGAAGCGATTTAAGTATTCTTTTAATAAGAAATATGCCAAAATGCGTGATTTAATATACCTCCAGTGCGGAAAATGAAACGAAACTGGAGTTTATAAAAAGTGATTTTTGAATACATTAGTATTGTACTAAGATTTTAAAATATATAATATTAGAATTTAAAGTAAAATTAAGCGAAATTATTACATATAACGCTTTTGCCCATGTGACAAAATGTTCTTTTCCTTATACCTCCATGCAAAAGGGATCTACCTTTGCCTCCCGGTTTACCGACTGGGGTTTTTTATAATAGAATTAGTTTTACTTACTAACAAATGAAAATAGCATGGTAATAATTTCGCATTAGCTTATGATAATAGCCAGCTATTATTCATCTTAATTATCAACAATTTAAATGGAAGACAATTTCAATCAAGTATTCTGAGCTTGTTTCGTGGAGCCGAGTTTTAAAGAATTAGGTTCAAATGAAAAGACAATCGTGTCTGAAGCTGCGTCACGCTTAAAGCGATATTTGCAATTAAAATTCGCACAAGACTAGCATGTTTTTTATCCCACAAGTCCTTTGTTCGTGATGGGTATTGTATATTTTGTCGCTTTAACACCCAGTTCTTAGTACTCTTCTTTCACTGCTATCCAGTAGGATTTTGGACTTGAATAGTTTAGTTATATTTACGTCTCATTTTGTAGCAACACGAGGGATATTTTGGGACAGACTTATCAATTTTGAACCGTGGTCAGATGACTAGGACGACACCTGAACTGGCAACCTCTCGCCAAACTTTCACACCACACCAGTTTCTTCCCCTTCCATCCCTGTAGATTCTAAACCCTATGGGCGACTCGGTGGATGTAGGTTGTGGGTGGTTGGTTGGTTGGTTGGTTGGGGTTTAATGGCGCAAGAGCCATTTTTGGCTAAACTGCGCCAATCAAATGGTAAAATTCAACACAGAGGTACTAAAATTTTAAAAATCAGTGAAAATGTGAAAAGGAAATTGTTTGAAATGATCCAGATGTAAAAAAGCAAAAAAACAAGTTAAAAAGGACTAAATGCTCATAAAATACCCAATGGTCTTTAAAAAATTAAAAATATTTGGATGGTATGTCTCACCCACCAAGTCTTGTAAGGTTACAGACGATGAATTAAAATGATACTCACGATGACATTTAAAAGAAGGACATTCAATTAAAATATGTTTAATAGTGAAAGTTTCATGACATGTGGGGCACAATGGTGCTCTCTCGCCAAAAAGGAGATGCCTGTGAGTGAATCGAGTATGTCCCATACGGAGGCGAGTCAGTTTAACATCAGCCCCTCGTATGGGCAGAATGGGCCACAAACCAATTAAAGGTTTGACAGAACGTAGTTTATTGTTAGACTGAAGACTCCATGACTGCTGCCAAACAGAAAATAAATGAGAAACGAAAGACTTTTTAATATCCGGATAAGGAAGTGCTCGCGGAAGAAAAGCTGAGGCAAATTTTGCAATAGCATCAGCTGTTTCATTACCAGAAATCCCTACACGACTCGGAACCCAGCAGAAAATAATATGAAAACCTTTATTCCGAAGACCCTGTAAAACAGATAAAATTTCCAAACCAACCGGATGCATTTGAGTGTCATAATGAGAAAGAGTTTCCAAAGCACTCATGCTATCAGTATAAATAATAAAGTCGCGCTGGCTAGAAGGCGAAATCTCCTGGAGAGCACTGAAAATTGCCACTAACTCAGCAGTAAAAACAGAGCAACAATTATGCAGACGATAGCTCAGTGTATCGGATGGAAAAACTACACCACAACCAACATGTCCATCTGATTTCGAACAGTCTGTAAAAATTGGTACAAAAGAGGAGAGGAGATGTAGGTTGTGGGCACCACGCCAGTTAGTGGACATTTGGTCCCGATGGATTTAACGCTTGCCCGCTTGCACGGCGGTTCTTCGATGGAATCGGGTCTCGAACCTGGACCTCTCCGGTCCTGAAGCTAGGTTCTTGCCACCAGGCCACAGCGGCCCTTTACACTTTTCACACGAGCTTGAGGAAACAAAATTCTATACCTTTCTTTTTCATTTGATTCCCTTTTGTTGTGTTTTCCGCCTCGCAATATTACTTTCGCGTATTCCTAACTGTTCCGCCATTTACCTCTCCAGGGGTACGCGTACTACAAGTTGGGAACCTGTGCTTTAACAAATAAACTCGATGCACGCGTCTGACACGTCGTTGCATGCCAAGATTAAGTAAATCGAAAGTATATATTTTTCCATCTATTACTCCGAGAACAGCCTGTTGTCTGCCGATGAACTTTGCCGACTCAAAAAAACATTTTTGATGGCATCTGATATACAAACGTACTTTTACCGTGAAGTTTAATACAATTTTCGATTAAATTCATTTTCCATTTAAAATTAGAAGACTGTATTGCATTTAAGATTTATTACAGTATGATATACAACCAAAGAGCTTAGAAAGTAAGGAGAGAATGGGCAAACCAAAAGTTTGGAAACTATTCAAAAAACTGACAATGTAAAATCTAAGCTGATCTCATTAAAGTTAAAACAAAATTTCTCAAGATTGATTTACCTTTATAAGTAATCGATTATTATAAGGCGTTTTTCTTCTTCTCCCAGAATTTTAGTCTAACCTTTTATCCTGCGGAACTTTAATAATCTTTTGTTTACAACATCACGAATATCAAGTCTATTGACAAAGGATCTCTCTCTAACCTTCCAACAATATTTTTAAAAACCGTTATTTAGATGCAACGCTCGTAAATAAAGCCCAAGTTCGCTTGTTTTTTAACCTTCCAGCGGGCGCACGTTTTCAAGAGATACTTGCATTGTGCATCGTATTATATATTTATAAACGTTCTTTTATAAATTTAAGTGCAATTTTTATTTATAACATCTTTGTTTGCTATTTAGCTAATAAATACAGATAACATACATAAAAGCTGTATTTTTGTAAAACAGCGCGATATACTTATGTAATACGATGCACGATTTGTCGTAAAATTTGTGCAGGCGTGCCCGGTGGAAGGTTAAACTAATTGCTATTTGCATGCGATTCCGTAATTGTATAATGTAATTGAACTCTATAATAAGAGGTTAGCGCACGAAAATCGAGACGATTGACAGCCAAATGCCCAATCAATCATTGATATCCATTTTTCTATAAATATGAAAAAAATGGCAATTTTTGAAGTAAATTCCTTATAGGAACACAACATATCGTAACGGCCCTAATTACACGAATTCCGGAAAATTTCTGCATATATTCACCGATCATTGTCTCTAGAACCGAATTACAACTCGTTCAAAAATTGTGTAATGCTTGACCCGTGTTATCTTGTGAACACAACAACTGGGGAAATTTGATTTTAACCAACGTGGGATATGTTGCAAGGATAGTGAAAATGTCGGCCGAGTTCGTAGATGGGCTATCCATCCAACCCAAAGGGGAGGGGGATGGTGGGGTCGAAATTTTCATTTCCCCATAACTGTTTAACGATTGAAGATAAGACAATAATAGTCTAATTTTCTTTATCATGACGAACAATTTACTGAAATTTAGATAGCTACAATTGCCTAGAAGTTATGAGCTGAAACGCGAGTTTCATCCCACCCTCAACTCAGTCTGCCTTTTATTTGCATCCGACACCTTGTTGGAAAGCCCTCGTCACTTGCATTCTCTTCCACCCTCTTTAACCCTCATAGCTCCAACCCTTATGAAATTAGAGTACGAAATATTCTTTTCCTCATATCTCCGGACTAAAGGAACCTACCTTCTGGTTTGCCGTCATTTTTTTAGCGCATACCAATATGAAATGAAAATTGAATAGTTTCTAATAATGCAACTAAAAATTATACAAACGAATTAATAGTTTGGTCCATTACAACAGTTTATTTGGTTAACCTGGAGTTTAGGGTGCGTACGCACTTCGTTTCCCTTAAGCTTTCCAATTGTTTGTCGCCAAGAGAGTGCCTGAACATTTGTTTGGGATGCGAGTTGAAAATTTTTTTCGGCGTCGCTTGAGCATGCGTCTACAGTGATTTGTTTACCGGTCTACGGCGCATGTCCTTAATTTCGCCTCATTTCCATTGATCCATTGTCTGCGCTCTTCGATTTGATTGGTCGGCGTACGCATTTTAATAATACTTCGTTTGGAATTCTTGATCCTTTATGTACCAAACGATTTTTTTCAATAACCGTTCGCTTCTCTTCTGAAGACCAATTCTTTTAATTTGCCGATTCTCCATCAATGTGTTGCTGATTATGGCTTCCAAATATCGAACAAGGAATGTTTTTTCTGGAAACAATGGTTCCCTTGCTACGTTTCATCGTCTTCAGACGTCGCGTTTTTCCTGTATTCGTGCTTTCCCTGTGTGTTTCGTTTCTCAATGAAAAAAGCTAAGCTACGAGGGGCCTGCTTTGCTGAAAGCGAAGCCGCTGATGTTTTTTTAAAGTTAAAGACATTTGTCCGTTGAACACTTGCAATGCGCAAGAGACCTATAAAAAACTCTCTGCGCATTCTAAACAGTGTGTGGCGACGGCAAATAAAATCGCGCCACAGAAAATTGGCGAGAAAATAGTACGGCTAAGTTCCCGGTTTATCTTTTACTAGCAGTACGCGCACGGCGATGCCCGTGGAATCAGGACTTCAACAAAATAAAAAAAAAAATCGCCCACAATGACGCGAAAAAGTTTTCAAAACAAAATCAAAACAAAAGATACACATTATAGATTTTCCGGCTTATTTTTTCCGCGATAATAACATGTAGAAAAACAGTACAGAGTACATTAATCCAAAACAATATAAAAAAATTGTTGCCCGTGGAATCAGGACTTCAACAAAATGAAAAAAAAGAACATGACAAAAAGCTCCGAAGGTTATGACGTCACCTGACCCTTCATCCAATCAAATTGAAAGCTGCGTTCCGAAAGACTGTCGCTGAAGAAATTTCGCTCGACAAAAATAACTCGTCTGCCCAGGAATAATTTAATTTTAAAAAAACGGGAAAAGATATTTTAACCGTTCTTGTTTTAAATCAGAGAGAACCGTTCTAGTTATAAGCTGAAAAAAATAGAAAATAATAGTGTTATTAGAAAGTCGGATGCAACAAATTTAAAATCAAAACTAACATCTTGATGCCAAAACTGGGTATTTTTTAAAAATTTCTCAAAATTCAGTAAATTGCGTTAGAAATTCAAAACTAACTTCATTAGAACGGAAATCGCGTGCTCTTTCCGATGGTGTATCTATTTTTGTCGTACAGTTATTTGAAACCATTCTATTGAGAAATTAGCGCGAAAAATCAAACAAAACAACACAAAACATTAAATAAAAAAAATTCTAGATTAAAATTTAAAATTTCGGCTTCGAGGTGCATTCAGTCACCATTACGACTACCTGTGTACCAAATTTCATGGCTGTAAGTGCGATAGATTCGTCTGGACATCGCAGACAAACACACACACACACACACGCACGCACACAAACATTGCCTTTTATAAGTATAGATTTTTCTTGGTTTTCTAAAAAAGTCGATTTTAGTAAGGTGCGATTTACTTCCAGGCTTCTTCACTTTACTCTCTAACCGATGTAAAATCCGGGTTTTCTCCTCGACACTCACTTTCAGAACATAATATAGGAAATATGCCTTTTCCATGAAGGCATCAGACCTTTCCTCGAGATAAATCGGAACTCTACCGAAAGTTGCGACATCTTATTAAAAGATAGCTTAATACTTTAAAACACTTTCACATTATGTCAAAAATTATTTCCCAGTATCTAATCTGTATAAATTAATTGTCAACAAACAGTTTTGTGGTCATAGAA
>BGPR01052841.1:0-10037 GCA_013235015.1 Araneus ventricosus
TATCCCCCCTCCAACCATCCGTTTATACAGAGAAGTTTTTATCAATATTGTTAAGGACCTAGTTGAGCTTCAGAGTCAAATGACTGGAATTCATAATATTTGCAGGACTTATTTTTGATTTGGCATTTTATTCTGCTTTTACAATAGTATTAGTTCAACGCCAAAACAGATGAAATCAATAGTGTACTAATTTCGCATTAACTTATTTGGAGGGCAGGTTTAAAACTTGCATAACATTTAATTTCTACACGAGCTTGGGGAAACAAAATTCTGTAACATTTTTAATCCCTTATGTTTTCTAGTGTCCACCATTACCGACTTTGAGTTCGCGTACCCACAACTGGTCTTTCTCGTACCCCCCAAGGGTACGTGTACCACAGGTTGGGAACCTCTGATGTAGACTATGGGTAGGACAAGTGCAAGGATACTGAAAGAACACGGGTTAAATGTCTATTACAATTAGAAGTTTAAAATTACTTTGTTAAGGGAACTATGAATATCAAATTATGCATAAGAGATAAAGTTTAAATTGTATCCCCGACGAACAAGCTGGTCACTGAAAGGTTAATAGATAATAAGCACTAAACAAAACAATAGAACAAAATCAACGCTCGATAGATGACACACTAAATAAACTAATAGTTATAAATGAACTAATAAATAATAATAAATAATCACCCAATACTAATATTTTTTGAAAGAAATTCCATCTGAATTTAAAGACTATCTTTTATCATGTAGCAACGTGATGTTGATTCGAGTAAAGATTCAGAGGAGTATATGAAAACGTGTGGCTAACCTAAAGTTTAATTTAAGTTATATTATCGTCCCGTTTTCAAGTAACACGAGGGCTATTTTGAGCTCGACCTCGTAATTTTGAACCGCGGTCAGATGACGATGAAGACACATGAGCTGGCACCCAGACTTCCGTTTCTCATGGAATCTTACACAATTTTAGAATTTGGTAATTTTTTTGCATTTTGCATTACGACCCCAAATTGGGACGCTAGGCTTAGGACAGCGCTAAAACATAAATTTTTCAGACAGGATATTTTTTAGTAATTTTCAAATTGATTTCATGACACGTAATATTAGGATACACAAAATATAATTGAAAAAAATGCGACTTTGGCATTAACGGGTTAAAATCAATAAAGCTGAAAACTTATATAACAAAATTATAAGGGAATCAGTTTTCTTGGCATCCTAATCATTTTATCAATGTTATTCTTATTTGTGTTTAATATTATGACTTTTTATAGTTACCATTTATTTAATGTAATCAATTATTGTAATATAAAATCGTGTTAAAAGCCTCATAGGCCATTTACATTACGTTTATAAAACTAAGCAACTCGATGGCTAAGGAAGACCCAGCGGGCCACAGTAGGCTCGATGCCTTAGGAACTTCTATAGGATTGCTTCCCTTCCTTAGGATTCCTTCCATTCCTTAGGATTGCTTCCCTTCCACGCTTGACCATCTCAAACTGGTGAGAAATTATGTTTTGATTTCAAGTACGGGACTTACTGTGGTGTCAAAGACCCTTAACTGTTAACCAACTGCTCGTTATCTTGTGCTATGCTGCGACATTTTGCCATTTACCCTCCAGGATGACGCTGTCTTGTATTTTAAAATTGAAGCAAAATGCTTGAAGTTGGAGCAAAATGCTTCATAGTCCAAACTGAACTCATTTTAAAATATTTCAAAATTTCATAGATTTCGCAGTAACCTTTTTCTCTTTAAAACGACTCGCAACTCCGTCATAATTCTAACAGCATATTAAATAACGTCTGCTACATTTGGTAAATTATAATCCAAGTTATTAAATTTTTTTTTGCAATTCCATATGATAAAGTGTATTTCTTAAATTTATCAATCGCTTATATGTATTAATGAATGCCCCGTCAAAATTTACCAAGCTATAAGAGCCCCGACAAAATAGTCCGTGCCGAAATATCCCAAGACAAAATAGTCCGTATGAAAACAGCCCCAACAAAATAGCCCGAGACAAAATAGCCTTGCTAAAATAAATTAAATTCAAATTCTGTATCACGTTAAAAAACATTATTTTGTCTTGGGCTGTTTTGTCGGGGTTATTTTGTCAGGGCTATTTCGGCACGGGCTATTTTGTCGGGGTTCCTATGGCTTGGACTATTTTGAAGGGACAAGGTATTAATGCTAAGTATATATTATGTTGTTAGATTCAAAACACAATTTAAGCTGATATAAGAAGCCTGCTTATTGAAAGAAGGACTTGTTTGAAATTTGAACATTTTGGAGTCATGCTCATTGCTATCTAGTATTATTTACATAACAATGCCCTTTGTCTTTTGGAGAAAATTACATTTATGATGTATAATGGATAATTTTGTTTATCTATTGCAAATATATTGTGCATAAAAATGTAGTCTGTTGTTGATTTGGTTCAATTAAAAAATCACTTATTATTTTATAAAACAAACAGAAATCACTATAAAGAGTTTTACTATATTTTAGTTTTAAAAACAAGACATATTTAAGGACCAAAAGTGATAAACGAATAAAAGATATTGTTTTCAGTACAGAGAAAATTCCATCGCCAGAGCTTTCGTCAGATAAATTTAGTCCCGATTTAGTTCCACAATTATTTAAGAACAAAATCATTATCATGACTGCTCATAAGATTAATACAATATATTATACGATTTTCAAAAATAAAAAAATATAATAAATAGTCGCAGTTATGCTTCCAATTAAGCCATTAGAGAGCCAATTCCAATTTTTTTTGAGACATAGAAATTTTTAAAAATTATGGGAAGAAATTTAATGCAGTATTTTCCAAAATTATCTGTTGCATTATAAACAATTTCTTGTACAACGGATTGCAATTATTTTTCTTTGCAAGACAAACAACACAAACTTTCGCACAATTTACTATAGTGAATTAAAAATCAGCAAATAGATTGCAAAAAGTTGACCTCTTTATTCAATTTGTTTCTTAAATGTACTCTACTTTCTAAAAAAATTTTAGACATCTTAGGTTTTATAATAATTGATGAACTAAAATAATTTTTAAAAGCTGCTCTAAAGTTAAAAATAAAAAACCAGTATGGGGAACTTGGAAAAAAAATTTACATTTTATGATGCTATTCATTTAGAATATTAAATTTTAATGACAAAAAAAGATATTACTGTTAAAGAAATATCGCAAAATTATTTAAAATGAGACAAAAAAGCAAGAACAAAAAATTAAGGTTGCTTTCATAAAGTTATTTAATTTTTTAAGCCTGATTTGGTGTGAACTACAATCGGATAACAACTAATCGACGGAATCATAAAATATTTTAAGATATTTAAAATGCTACTCTAACGAATTTCAGTTTGGAACACTGAACTGCACTTTCTTTTTTAAAAAAAGGTTAAACTTTTAGACCAAAATTCTTAATGCTATGCCAGATGTTAAAGTTTTTAGCAACTTAAGAGTATTAAAGAAGCACTTAATGACTATTCCATCGAACAATAATAAAATAAATGGCATTTAACCCAGATATTGCCTGTGTTCCATTTTTAGGGTCTCTTGAAAATGCACACAGAAATGATCTTTTCAAGTTAAATTTCATAAAATTCCTTTTTAAGAGTTCATTCTTTTATATTCAATCGATGGCAAGCACGTATTAAGCTTTCGATTGATAATGTAGCTTTTTTATTTCCCATGTCAGACTCGAAATTTTTTTTTTCTTCCAATGCCAAGAAGAAAAGGGGAAGTTTATTATTGTTGAAGTATCAATTAATTTAATTGCATTTAACAAATATATTAGTAAATCTGTATATATAAAAGGCAATATTTGTGTATGTACGATGTTTAGGCTAAAAATATTGCACTTAAAGCCTTGAAATTCGGCACACAGGTAGTCGTAATGGTGACTGAAAGCACCTCGAAGCCGGAATTTTAAAATTTAATCTAGAAAACTTTTTATTTAATATTTTGTGTTCTTTTGGGTGATTTTTGGCACTCATTTCTCCATTGCATTTTCATTTTTTTTAATAATCGTAGGAAGAAAATAGATACACCATAAGAAAGAACAAACAATTTCCATTATAATGGAATTTGTTTTAAACGCTTAAAAGTTTGCTTTAAAGAAAAAAAAGTTGCCGTACAATATTTTATCTAATTTTAATAAATTAAAAAAAAAATATTTTTTGGTATAATTTAGAGCAATACTTTTCGCTGTTGCACCAATTCAAACCATTTCCTTTGTTTAAACAAATATTTAATTGCGTGTTTCTCTTTCATTGTTGAGAGCTGAGGTAATATCCAAATAATTTTTGCTTTCATATTTTAATTCACCAAAATTTTTATGGAATCTGTAAACAGACATGATAATAATCATGTCGCGTCAACGCCGTGCGGGTACCGCTATTACAACTAGAAGTATTTTTTGCAATTTCACGGAACTTTAGATTTCAATAGTTTTTTTCTTGCATTTTTCATTACGCCCCTAAATTAGGCTAAAGATGGCACTAAAACGTAAATTTTTTTGGCAAAATTTCTTTTAGCGATTTTCCAGTAGATTTCGCGACATGTAATAATACTGTACAAAATATTACTGAAAAAAAGCTATTTGGGCAGTAATGGGTTAAGCAAGTGTATCGACATGAGGGTTTCACAGTCGCATGCTAATAGTTCGCATGGCCCCAAATTAATAATATTGTGGTGGTATTCAAAATAAATAGCGCGTATACATCAATAATACGACTCATTTTTATTAAACACCTTGTTCTGAAACCTGACTTGTTTCTTATATGTAAAGATGAAATTTTGTAATCACTTTTTCGCTCACTTCCCCATGTGCTTGATGTCTGACATTTTGTAGGTTTTCAATGACGTACGCTATTTCAACCCATTACCTGCCATTGTTCTTTTTTGGGACGCTTGTTTTTACCTTAACAATGCAATTTTTCACTTTGATTGTCGCATCTGAATGTTGAGGTGACTGCTATAAAGGGTAAAACATCCAATAAAAGTTAAAATTATTTTTCAAATTAAATTAATGCTAATTAAAAGTTAATTAATCAGTTTAATTAAAACAATTTCAGAAATACCGTTTTCTTTTATATTTCATTAGTGTTAACATATTAATGAAAATTTTTCGAAAAAGTGAATAAATAGAGTTTGGCATAAAATGGGTTAATATTTCCAAAACTTAATCAGCAGCTAATTAATTAATCTGGTTTAATTTTGTTTCTTTACGAGTGGTAGTGAGTTTGAGAAAAATGAACCTCAAGATTAAAATGTAGAAAATAATTAAAATAAAAAAATTAAGTACGCAAATAAAAGTGTGCTTTAAAAAAATTTTTTTATTAAATTTATTGCGTATTTATATTCAGAGAAAAGTGAAAAGAAGAGCAGCATTTTGGTTTTATACTATTTCCAGTAGACCGATTGGGTCCAAAGCTAGATGCAGATGTACAATTTTGGGTTTTATACTATTTCCAGTAGACCGATTGGGTCCACAGCTAGATGCAGATGTACAATTTTGGGTTTTATACTATTTCCAGTAGACCGATTGGGCCTAAAGCTAGATGCAGATGTACAATTTTGGGTTTTGTACTATTTCCAGTAGAACGATTGGGTCCAAAGCTAGACACAGATCTACAATTTTGGTGTAAAGATCACAAACCAAATTTCATTCGTGTTGCTCTTTGTAGTTTTGAGTTTGTGTTCGTAAACTTACGGCTTGACAAACCAGACAGTGTAACTTGACGTATTTAAGTCAAACTTTTTCATATATACAGTAAAGCACTGTTTATACGTCTTCCAAGGGACTGACGTAAAACGACGTATAAATGAAAAGACATACAATAGAAATTTTAATAAACAACTTTGATTATCACAAATTTAATGCTACTAATGCAAATTCATTTAAAGGTAGTAATTTTAAAGTTTTTAAAATAGTACTAGAATAATACTAGATAGTATGGATATCAATAATTAAATTTTAAAAATGAAAGATTTATCATAAAAATGAGAAAAAACATACCATTATTGCATATCTTGAGTAATTTATACACATCTTATGCAACTAATGTGCATTCAAGTAAACGTTTAATTAAAAAAAATTTAACCGTCGTCCGACGTGCTGAATGTCTGTGAGTATAAGTACAGTATTATATCGATGAATTTTCTTTCACTATTCTTTTAACAAAAGAAATTTGTTCGAAGTTTTCGAATAAAGTCCATTGCATCTTTAAAGAAAGGTGGAATAACTTGTTTATAATCGCTTAAATTAGCACCAGACAATTTGTCTTCTATAAATTCATCAATTATGAATAACTTCAAAGTCATGATATCTTTATCATCAATTGTGAATAACTCCAAAGTCATGATATCTTTATCATCAATTGTGAATAACTTCAAAGTCATGATATCTTTATCACAGTTCGCATACCAGAAAGAATGAAATTTTCATATTACAGAACGGAGGAAAACGACGTATAACCAAATCTTTTGCGTACTTTATAATTGCAATGAATACGAATTAATCGGGACTATGATGAAGAGACGTTTAAATGAGAAACGTATAACTGGTGGTTTACTGTATTGACATTTTTAAAGGAAACATCGCATGTCAAATTTAATTTATCAAGCACGCTGCGATTTTGAGTTACCGCTTTTGCATTCACACGAACGGACAGTCAGACAGACATAATTACAAAAGCACTCAGTGAGGTTTTGAGTTACGGCTATTGCATTCACATAAACGGACAATGAAGCAGACATAATTACAAAAACACTCAGTGAGGTTTTGAGTTACCGCTTTTGCATTCACATGAACGGACAGTCAGGTAGACATAATTACAAAAACACTCAGTGAGGTTTAAAACGTGGACATTCATCAAAATCTCGAAATGGATTTTTCTGACGATTAAAATACTGCCACTTTTTATTCTGCGTACAAAAGACTGCGTCGATGTATGTTTATATTATTTTACCACTATGAAAAACAGTTTATCTGAATAACTGATTTGTAATAAAAGGAATTTCAAAAAAATAAATATTATGTTCAAAGATGAAAATATTTCCTTTGGGAGAATATAAAAGTAAAAAAAGATTCTAACGAATTAAGCTCTCTGTCAAAAATAAATAAATAAGTATAATAAATAAGTGGAGACGAGATCAATACTGACTTAGGGGAGAGTTCCCGAATTTCGACCACTTGGAAATTTTTTAACGTGCAATGACGGAGAAGTAATTTTAATGAAAAGCAAATAGTAGAACTTCTTAGTACTTTATCTTTAGAACACTGCAATTAACTTTTTAAGAAATACATTTCAAATCAGGAAAAAATAGCTTAAATAGTGTCATCGCTCCAATCAAGAAAATTGGCTGCCTAGATTAGACCACTCGTTGCCCAGATTGAACCACCAATTTCTTTAAGCATAATCAAAGCAAAATATGTTTTGATTCTCAAATTCACACCAGTACACAAAGCATGAACCCAAGTGTGGCATTTTATGCACTGTATCACTCCCTCTTCTCCCTTTAGTTCCTCACAAATCATACAAGACTACGTAACCTTAGATTTTGCTCTTTTTGATCCAGTATTTGATGGCTTTAGTGTCCTTTTTTTCTTTTTAACTTGCTCCAATTCCAATTTATGAGGACTACTAGTGGTGATAACTGCTTATTGGACTATTCTTGTAATTTAAGATAACCCCATTTATTTAAATGGTCCAATTTAGACAACAGTTTATGGTTCAATCTAGACAACTTTTGGACAACAAAAACAAAAAAAATTACCATAACCTTATTTTTAAACTATTTTAATAAAATAATTATAGAACCGTGTTGCTAAACAAATTTTCTATCTGAAGATATAATAACATATTAAACAACCTAATTTAAAACAGCGTAAGGGCTTTTTGTCTTTTTTAAAACAATTAACTGACGATATCTAAATCTAAACACTTGCCTAACTGTAACCACTTAGCGCTTTCTCTTAAAAAGGATTTCATTTACCTCATTTATATCGTTACAACTTAACTTGTCTATTTTACAGCCCAGATTTTTAACCCTTGAATGCCCAGTGTCGACTTTAAACAACATACCCAATTTTGTCTTCTAAAATCTTGAGAATAAGACTGAAGCTCTAATGCATGTTGTGTCCAATAGGATACATATTGAAATTTTTATTCAATCAATTTACAACATATAGACGGCAGCCTCAGTGCTGATAAAAAATAAAAATAACTTGATGTTTATCACTGGAGGCTGCATCTTTTCAGCTTTGCTTGTAGGCTTGAGAATACCATATTGTATTCTACAATGTTGAAGGAAATTCCTTGTCCGCACTATTATTTATTAAAATTCATCTGCGTTTGACATTATAGAATTTTATGAAGTAAATTATTTTTCTGAAATAAAGCCCAGTGTTGTCAGATGGTATGAAACTGTCTTCTAGCTACAAACCATACTTAAAACAAAATAGGAATTTTTAAAGTATTTCCCCAAGTTTTATTCAAGAAATGAAAGTAAAAAGCCCTTTAAAATCAAGGTTTAAAAAATAGGGCTTTTAAGGGTTAATAGAATTGACTTTATGATACCGGTCCAATCTGGGCGCCGATACAAATTAGGCGTCTCTCTCCTATATACGCAACTTTTCACTGTTTATGCGTTATTTTGTCGCGTGTGCCATAGGAAACTATATACAATGACAGCAATTTGGGTGTTATTAACCCTCTGACCGGTCATTATAATCACTAAAGTGCATGTTAACCCTTTCTTAGGTCGTGGCAAGTATAATTACCTCCAAATTCATCAATTTTTAAATTCAATTTTTTAAGGTTTGCGTAAGTTCTCGACGAATTTTTCGATGAAACAAAAAAACCTAGTTGTTCAGATTTTTTTACCTAAAACCATCTTGAAGTGTCTTGACTTGGTAACTAAGTATTAATTAATAAAAATTCATGTCATCTAATAAGCTAGATGGATTTATTTTCTTAAATTAATCTCAATCCCAAAGTTATCTTATTATATCATTATTAGAAAAAAACTACCCTTTAAAAGGTTAAATAAACTGGTCTTCAAAGCAATATTTCGGTTATAGGTATAATAAAGGTCCCTTCCCCTACGTGATTAAATAATAATTCTAGGAAGGATTAAGCCAACAAATACTATGGAAAAATATAGTTTAACTATTAAAATAATAATAGAGAATGCTGAAACTGTGAAGCCCCAAACGGCAATACATCACAGGTTCAATGGAAAATTCACATTGAATATTAATGAATTTTGGTACTTGCAACTTTACATTGTTATTTCTTAAAAGATTAGTGAACAAAGTTGGTAATTTTTTCATTTTGTAAGTAAACCCAATGAAAGTTGGTGTAATCTTCATTTGTGTATTTATTAAGTCAAAATGGGATTCAACAGTAGAAAAATTAGTTTCTATTCTTAAGAAATTAAATAAAATTTGATTTCAAAAATATATGATTAAGCCAAACGTTCGATAAGAATGGCATAAGAATTCGCATGAAATTCGATGAACGGATCAGATTTTCAAATAGAATTTATTTGCCGATTTTTGCATGAGAATTAAGAAATTTTTGAATCGGTTTTATAAGTTCAAAAGACACATTTCTAATTATTATTATTATTTAAACTTTTTGTGAAATTTAATTGCTGTTAAAATAATTTGCAACTTACGAAAATAAATGTAAATTTTTATATTTAATTGTTAGAAAAATACTTTCCCACTTTTCAAAAGAAAAGAATCGCGTGTATGTAAAATTAAGTACGAAAACTCTTAAAGGAAAAAAATGAACAAAACATGAAACCATTTTTTGAATATAACTTTAATTAATAAAAAATGTAGTTTTGCGTCGAAATCTGTTACTTTAATCCACATAAAATATACAACTAAAAATACGAAATCACAAAAAAAACTGAATGAAACACACATTTTTTTGTTATAATAAATGTTAGTTTATTAATGTTGTACGTAAAAAAATCATTTAGAAATACTGCAACTTATTTGTTTTGAAATGTTTTAAATTT
>BGPR01052842.1:0-10525 GCA_013235015.1 Araneus ventricosus
TAGTTCCATTCAAGCTTCTATTAAACTGATTTGAAATATTTTGGATTTAATTCTTTGTTTTGTTATATACAAGCAACGTAAATTTTGCCGATTTCGTTTCTTCAATTAAAGGAAATGAAAATGGAAACGCAGCTGAGAATTGAAGTAGGTAAGATAGTAGTCGCTTTTTCAAATTTACCAGTTCTGGATACTACAGAAAAATGCGCACAGACTAACACCTTAATATTTTGATTTCAAATCTACTTGACCCTCTTCAAATATATTTAAGAAATCTTCAGAAGATAAATTTAATTTTTAAATGAAAAATTATCTGTGCCTGCACTACATTTAATGCTAGTGAAGTATAAGCGTCTCAGACGCGGTGTTAAAAAGTTAATCCTCTGAATTTCCATGAAATAAAAAAAATCTAGGATAAAGAAAGATTGTTACGCCTAGCGAACCAAATGTCTTCAACCAGACGATGTAAAGGAAGAATCGACAGGTAAAGTTATTTAATGATTTGGAGTTTCAAATTTCGAGTTTGTAGATTCTTGAAACAAACGATCCAGCCTCAAAATGCAGCGTAGGTGGGTCTAAGCTTTATTTTAAATCTCATTAGTTTGTCAGAAGGGAGATGACGCTTTTTTTCAGAATAAGAAATTATTTGGATAACGAAAGTGAATTTTAAATAGAAACATGCCGAGTACTTGTCACTCGATATTTATTCCTGTTCTTACAATAATCACCAACTTTGCTTCTAAATTTCCGGATTTGCAATTGGACTCTTTTGTTGAGAATTAATATTTTTGAAAGTATAAAGTAAATCTTTAAATCTTACTTTTAGAATGTGCCTCGATAGCTGCCCAACGTAATTTATATGCAATGACAACTAAGGCGATTATGTCATTAGTAACCAAGAATAATTTTCCAGAAAAAGTCATTGAACCGATAGTCACCTAAGGTTATTCCTTCCAATTAAATTTAGCGGCTCTGATTAGTGATTTTTGCACATAAATTGCTTAGTTTATCCTCAAGCATCTCTGAATTAATCAAAACGCAATCTTGAAACACTTCATATTTTTCTTTAATGTATTTGATTAAATGATGGCCCCAAAACCATAGGCAACTTCTTTGATTTTGATGTTTTAATTTAATCTAGAAACTGCTAATGATGTGTAATAAGAATCTAGTCTCGTTAGACAACCTTTGGTTTTGAAGGAGCATATATCTGTATGAATACAGAATAAGGGCGGATTCTGTCAATCAAGCAATCTGCATACAGTGTACAGTTTGAACCTACAAAACATCTCACACAAACACCGTTGATAAAATCAAGTTTTCTGGTCCAAATCGCATTTCTTTTATGTCCGATACATTTCAACGAGAGCGCAGTTTTGGATCCCTGAGCACCATTTCTTCAAGCTGTGTTCTTGCTCTAGAGAGCCCCGAATTATGCGTTCGGAAGTTAGAACCTGCAGGAGAACCGGCTCTACACAATTTTGTGTTCACTTTCTCTCAACAAGTTCGCCGATTGCATGGATTACTTCTTTTTATCCTATTGAACTTCCATCGCTTTCCTCTAATGCTAGATGCTGCCTAGATGAGCTCGTTTTGTGTTGCTTCCTGAGCCATCGGATATATTCTAAAAAGATCTGACTAGCTTCAATCCATTCTAATCTGATTTTTATTCGTGGAAGCGGAACCAAGTTATACAAGTAGCTCTGCAGACTATTCTCAATCCAAATAACTGTGTTGTGAGATTATACATTTCAAATAACTGCAAGGGGCTATATTCCCAAAGTAACTTTTGTACCAAACATTCAAACTACCGAATACGTATTTTAATGCGGGAAGGGAGGGAGGAGTCGGATCATTCTTGACGGTGCGTTACTAAAGAGAAATGCTGTACCAGTAGCCACTTCGTTTTGGATAACACACTATGAATTCCGAAGGCTGTGCAAATCTCCCTCTTATGCTTTCTCACAGTCTCGATCTGTAATCCACATCTCTTGGTTCTAAGTTCTGAGGAATCTCCTTCATATTCTCAGCTTCGATTGAACTCCTGATTTATCTGAAAATAGTAAAAATAATGCATGAGCTGGAATAAACTCGCTGGTTGTTTTCCGTTATTTCTATGTATTGTTATCGGCCAAATTGAAAATGTTTTTTTAGTTCTATGATAGCAAATGATTGAAAAAACGGCATTTTTTTTCCAATTGAATGCCTTGGCATTTCACCCAGTCTCACATTTTCTTTAATATACAGAATAGCAAATATTATCATTGGAGAAAACCGACCTTAAGTCTCGACAATACTACTTCACCGTTACTCAATATTTGTTGCTTTCTTCCTAATTTTTGTTATCCTCTCAATGTATAGTTAGCTTCTGTATCGATGAGCGAGCATTAATAATGCGTTTTTAAACATGAATGAAAAGTCTGTAACACATTTAAATAATATGAAATGAAAGATGTGCAAATTGTAAATACAATTAAGAATTTAATTATGAAAGTTAATTTGGTTATATAAACTTAACAATTGTAATTCTGTGAGTATGATTTGTGAAATTGTGGTAAGCGCTTACTTGAGTGTTTAATCAACCATGTACTGATTATGTAATACATACTTATATTTAAATGTTTCAAATTCATAATTCATCTTTAAATTCGTTCCTGTTGGAAATATTTTAAAAATTTCTTTTCGGTAAAGGGAATTGTAGAAACCTCGTAGTTTTTAACAGACTTCATTTATTCGCATGGTTTCCCAAAATAAAGGGATTGTCTTTTCTTGAGTCTAGTAAATTCTTGAGTGAAAGCAAGGGATCGTTTCAGTTAAAATTTTCTAGAAATATTATATAGTTATACTTAGGGAGATGTGCCTGACAACCGGCTTGAAGTATGCGTAAAAGCCTGTTAGCCAACTCACTTGCATATCCGTGTTTAATTGTAGTTTGTTCCTGCATAATGAAATTGCTTTCTTGATGCTCCTGTTAACTACCATCTAGAGCTTCTCGCTCCTAAAAGTGATATGTAAAGTAACAGGTTCTGCCAGTTTTGCTTTTCTCTGGATTATTTCCCACGTAATAGATGAGGAAATCTAATGAAAAGGGCACGAATTGTCGCTGCAGACGCAACGAAATAATGCCATAGCTTACGACTGCATATCTCTAGCATGGAAACGTGCATGAACGGTTTCTTAGTATGCAGTTGCATTAAAAAGATTTTATGTGCCATTCTAATGCTGAAAGTTCTTTCCCTTTGCTCTTGCACATATATTTTAAGCACCAGATGACTTTGGCGTTTGTTACATTAAAGCGTTGAACATATAAAATTAGTTTTCGAACATTTTATACTTTCGAACCGAGTTTAAAGTGGCAATTTCTACGTCTACAATACAAGTGTAGGAAAATTTTTCTCAGCTAGAAGACTAATTTCTATCTGGTTAAATACTAATCTTCATTAAAAGCTGATTCAAACTGAATGACTTTTCTTTAAGGAGGTCTTGGATTTTCAATCCATGACGGCTATTCGTGCCTTCCTTTTAATGACTCAATAAGTCATGACACTGAAATGCGAATGTCCATATTTGGAAGTCATGTTCTGCAGCATCTTCTCCTATACTTTGACTTTCACCTGAAATGCAACCGCATCATGAATCTTACAACAAAGTCTGTTAAGTTTAGAAACTCTCGAATGTAAATGCCTCTCTTTAATTGTTGTTGATAATGATAGCTGAACAAATTCATAGTTACTACTTTCATTGACAAAGTCTATTAAACATCACTTTGTAAGTACCTAGTAGTCTTAATGTTCAAAAAAGTTGTTTCAACTATTGGGTTGCAATAAAACTAATTGTATATTTTAGTCTACTCTCAATGTATGATTTTAATGTCTTATTCTTGTGTAATGTATGAAATTTGCATAAAATCTAATTTTACGAAAAAATTGTGTTCAAATCCATATTCGTTTTCATATTGTTGCATAATGTGCACTCTATCATTCAAATAGGTTCTTCTAAAATGTTAAATTATTTAAAAATTGTCTTCACATGTTTGTTTCCTTTGCGAATGTATATTCTGAAAACTTTCAATTTTCTAAAGCTTTTTTCTTCATGTTGTATAATGTCCAATCGATCATGTATAAAGGCTATGTATAATGTATATACTATGTACAATGTTTACATTTTGAAGACTTCCATGTTTTTTCTCTGAAATCCAAGGTTGCATTTTTATCTTGAATTATCTGTTGAATTGCATCAATAAATTCCTTATTTACATATATTTGTCTTTTTTTTTTCTTTCTGAATGTATGTTCTGAAAAAACAAATTTTGGAAAATTGCTTCGTTCGAAACTTCCAGCATCTTTTCATGAGAAAAATACTTTAAATTGTTTTGTAGATAAGTCTCCCGAGAAGTTCACAAGTCACTTTGTCAATTACTTCTAAGAATCCTTTTGTAAATGGTGATCTCGTTCTTTTAACGTTTAAAAACTTCTTTCAGCTATTTCAACTGCAAATAAACTGTTAAATCATTAGAATAGATAAAAATCCACTCCTGATGTATTAACTATTTTTGCAAGAACTTGAATAAAATCTTATTGCGTGTAAATATAAAATATTTTTACTCGATTTATTTCCATAAAATTGTTAATTCTGTTTTCTTCCTGCATCTGTAATATTGCATCATTGTTGCACATAAATATATAAATTTATATTTTTGTATCTTGAATTATTCGTTTCAATAAATGTCACTTGTTTACATGTATTTGCTTCTCTTCTGTTTGAGTGTCTTCTCTGGCAAACTTTTGTTAGAACTGGCCGTTTAAATTATGTATCGGGAAACCGATGAAATTTATTGCTGTTGGTAGTTATAATACTCTATTCTACATTTTTGCGATTAAAGCACAAAACCAACTAATCGCGTATTGATCTTGGCAGGCATCGTCTTGACCCCTTCTTGGTTGGCGTTTCATGTCATACCTTTGGCGTTTTTCTGCACGTGCGCTATTTAAATCTGTAAATAAGTCGACGTAAAAATGAATTTTAAATGCAAAAATCCTCTGGTCACGCTTAAATGTCTAGTGTATTTACCATCTTAAATAGATTGAAATAAGAAAAAATATATCAAATGGCTGCTGCATCTAATTAGGAATTTAACCTCTTGCCTTGGGTTTCTAATTAAAAGCCGCAGCTAAATTTTAAGTTTCCCATCCATAGTCAATGTGTAACTTGTAAAATAAAATTCTATAAGAAAGTGTAAAAAATGAAATATTTAATCCTATTCGAAACATTGGTGAATATTTGAATTGTTTTGAGATTTTAACCTTTTTCCTTGAGTAGGTTAATATTTGATAATTGAAATAACTTGCTTGCCTTAATTCAAAATGTAATCAATTCCATCGAAATGAACTTTTATTCATTTTTTCAATCCAGCATTTTAATTGAAAATTTAATTCTCTTGTACTCTACTCTCGCAGACTTTCATTTACGGAACTGCAACTGAAAAATAGAAACTTTTTTAGGGCTTAATTTCGGAGTGGGAAAAGTATATTTTCCTACTTGTGATGCAATATATTAATTTTTGAATAAGATGTATCAATATTAAATGATATTTTTAGTAGTTTTTTAAATCTATAATGAATGCATTCTTGTGTTCCTGAAAAATTATCTTCGACTTCGCTGTGTCTAAGGAAAAAAAATGTTTAACTATTGGAATTGGTGCAAATGTTCTGATAACTAGAGCAACTCGGCAAATACTTTTTAACGTTGAGAAGCAGAATTCAGGTTCCGCTGTAATCGTAGAAATTACCAAAATGATCGAAACAATTTATTCAATTTTTTATTTATTTGTGGGTGTTCGGTGTTGCTTTTCAATGTGAATATAATGACTGGTAATCTTTTTTTCCTTTAACCGCATACTGAAATCACCGATTTAGAAATTAAAGCTAAAAAAAATATTTGGGTATCTTCCGACTTCAGGAAACATTTCGGGCATAGTTTTAGCTGATGTATGACTACAGCTTCTGGTATTCTAGCTTTAGTAAATTTGCTAGAAAACATTCAACATTTATTTTAACAACAACTATTTCAAACTTTGCTGAAAATTAAATCTTTTATTATCTACGAGATCTTGAATTCCAAAATGTAGTACGGAGGTAAATTATTTACTTCATGCACTTTTTATTACTTATTTCGTCGTAAAACTCCTAAAACTGACCAAGTTCAAAAAAATTTTCTATTAAAATTAACGTCTTCTCGCTGTTTTAAAATGCATTTTCTGTAACAGGAAAAATCGAGCATACCAATGCATAGTCAGTATAAAATATTGCACATATATTAATATAGACGATTTTTTCTGCTGCAAAAGATAATGTTTTCATGTTGTTGCAAAATGTCGACTCCTATTTCAATTGACTTGGTCACTTTTTGCAGCACACCGACTTATGCAGCATTGTAATTATTTAGAGAAAATTCTTATTTCAAAATAGGTGAGCTTTGGGGTTCGAAACGTCATGATAAAACTAAAATAAGACGGATAAAGTACAATGTAAGACTTCACAAAACGAAATTCAAACACTCGGTGAAAAGAAACGCCAAGTGTTTGGAAGAAATTCTCCAATTTAACCCCCTTGCAACCTCCTAAGACTGCATGTTTGTACAGAAAAATTTATGACGTTAAGGATTTCGGATGGTTCTCTATCGACCCCACCCAAAAAGTAAACTCATTTACCATCCTCAAGACTTTTTTTTTGTCACTCTACAAACGAAAATTGGATCATTGTGGGGTTCTTAAGTTGAACCGTTATCATAAACTAAATTCGATTAAATATTTGGGCAGTAAAACAAGCAAATTATGTTGTAACGATGTAAATAGGTTGTATGAAAGTTATAGAACAAGTTATAAGGTTTGGTTGTCATCGATTAATTATTTTAACAAAAGAGACAAAGTCTTGAGTCTGTTTTATATTAAGTAGGCACGACCCCAGATAGAAAATTTCCTTATCTACCCTTTACTATAATTTAAAGAAAGTAGTTTAAAATTAAATTTAGGCAGGGACGTGGCAAGCGTCTCACATCTGGGTCGGGGGGGGGTGAAATACAAAAAATGCCGACTATAAAGATAAACTTTGCCGTCTTGAAAAAACGACTATTTTTTATACTGTTTAATATACATAGTTCGAACTGTGATGTATAAGATCATTTTAGATTATGTGGAGATTAAATATCTAGGAATCGCCAAGGACAAAAGATTTACCTACAGATATCACAATGAAAATATAAAGGGGGGGGGGGAAGTAGCTCTCAAATGAGAAGAATCAACAAATAGAAGGAAATATTTTGTATATTTGAGAAAATATGAGTATTAAATTTTTAACTGCGCGCGTGCGAAACATAGTATACATCTTCTTTCACAATTTTGAAGCTATATAATATATATATATATAGGACAGCTTAGATAATTCCAAATGAATACCGTCAAAATTCAGAAAGTTATCGGCATTGTAGCGAGCGGAATTTCAGTTTCACTCTAAAAGAAACTAACGCTGAGGGGTTTTCAAACTTATGCTTCTTAAACTTGAATCTCCCCTGCACCGAATATGAATTTTCTAAATGTTGAATATGTTGAATACCCATGCATACTTATAAGTTAAGCACACAGTTTAAATTGCATTTCGACGATTTCTATTCGAAGATTAAAGTTTAAATAATTTCATTTGTGAAATATCCCATATTATTTTGCTTCTCTTGGAGAACAGCTTTAATTCAGCTCGCTGCAATGCCGATATTTTTCTGACTTTAAAGATATTAAACTGGAATTTTAATATCTTTTAATACAAGTTGCATAATATACCTTGTTTTGAAAGTATGAAAGAAAAATTATCTTATACAGATACTCATATTTCCTTGAATATTCAAAGTATTTACTTTGAATTTTTATATAATGCTTCGATGACATACTGTCATGTCTTATGTAAGTTTCATGCAGTAAAAAATTATTTACTTGAAATGCTGATATCTTCTTTAATTATCAATGTATTTACTTAAAATATTAATACAGTACTATTCTAGCACATTGTAAAGTATTCCGTAAATTTCGTAATATTTCGTGAAAAACTGCAAGTTATAAGCAAAACAACATTCTGAAAATTTTGGGATTTCTTAAAGAAACTTTTATGTCTTATCGAATATTCGTTTTATTTATACGAAGATGCTTGTAAATATTGCGGACATCACTCAAAAGAATTGATGAAAGTTGCAAAACATTATCAGTTTTCTGTGAAGCGGGATGAGCCCAAATCCATTTTCCACTTCATCAATTTCTGGTCGGTCCCCTAAATGCCCTCGCGACCGCGACGACATTTGAGGAAAATTCATCCAGCTTTCCGGGAGATATTCGAAAAAAATAGAAATTTGATTATGTATACCTCACTTAAGCTGAAAGTTTGTTCAGGCACAAGCGAATGCATCCAATAGCTTCACAAAAAGCTAATAATACACATTTGTCCCGAAATGCTGTATGAATTTTCCTCGTACTTCTACCATATAAAGAATAGGTTTTAATTCACAATTTACATTGAAGATTCGGTCACGGAGGCATTTAGGGAAACGACCGGAAATTGATGAATTGGAAAAGGGATTTTGGCTCACCCCGCCTTACAGAAAGCTGATAATGTTTTATAATTTTCATCAATTCTTTTTTGTAATGTGCGCAATATTTACATGAGTTTCGTAAAAATAACACGAATATTTGGAAGATACAAAGGTTTAATTTAATAATCCTAAATGTTTCCTCGTGTTGTTTGCTTATAACTTGCAGAGTTTCCCACGAAATAATACGAAACTTACAGAATACTTCACAATATGGGTGAAAAGTACTGTATTAATATTTGAAGTAAATACATTGATAATTAAAGAAGATATCAGAATTTGTAGTAAATAATTTTTACTGCTCATGCGCGCAAGGTAGCATAATTTTTCCTTCACAACTTTAAAGCCAGATATATAGGGAAACTTATATAAAATGTCCAGTTCAATACTGTTAATATTCAGAAAGATATCGGTATTTTGGCCAGCACTGTTTTATGTTATATGCCATCTGTTGCCTCCAGATGGCACTTTCGCACCCATGTGCCCAAGTGATTTTGGATGCTTATCATATGTCTGACTTACCCTTAAAATTTGGTCACTTTTTTTTAATCACCCTGTGTAAATAATAAATATGTTAATCTCCTAAGAATGATTATTATGTCACTAAACTTTTATTTACAGAAGTGGAAGATAAAAGACCATAGAATCCAATAGCTTCCTGCATTGGTCAATTTCGATTTAAAAAAAATCGTTGAAAATTGGAAAATTAAATTACGTGTAAATTTTTTGCGGTACCACATGCTATCAAAAAGTTTAGAAAGTAATGACACAAAGGAAAAACGGTGCACACTCTGTCTCCTGAAAAGTATTTTGAAAAATTAATAGTAAAGAAAGTGTTCGGTCCAATTGGACAATATACTCCATTTGGGGCTTCGTAGTATAGCGAGGAGAACCGAGAATATATTTTGGAAGCATCCCTTTCTTCCAACTGGTACCAAAATTTCATAAAGAGATTCAATTTTGGTACACGTAACAAATTTTATTTATCTAGTTTTTTGCACTTTTGTATTAAATTTTCACATACTCACAAGTAGATAGGGAGACAGATCGCTAACTTTTAAAGGATTTGATTCAAAATTCAAACGATTCTAATGATAAAACCAAGCTAATTTTTATCTATCTAGCTGGTTGTGGTGCTGATTCGTTGTGTCCGCATACACACGGACGGACAGATAGATATAGGGTAGATGAATTGCATCCAAAATTTGCTCAAAATCTAAAATTTTAGTGTTATGACTATATACCAAATTTCATCCGTCTAGCTCGTTGTGCTTATGGGTTATGGCATTTAGAGACAGATATGCATAATTCCAAAAATATTTTTTTCCGTCTCAGGAAAGTTTCACACTTGAAAATTAATCAAAATAGCGTCATCGAATTTTTTGACGAATAAAATATTTTTCCTTGTATCTTCCGTAAGTAATGAGAGAGTGATAAAAAAAGCAGATGTGTTAAATAATCTCCATTTTACACCGTCTGGTAATGGCACACAGGGCAAGTGCCCTGCCTGCCTTACTTTAGCTACGGCACTGGCCTGAGAGTTAATTTCGGTAATATTTTAAAATCCCTTAATTTATATTTTAATATTATTTGCGTAGTTGAAACTCAATTTCAATGTGTCAGTATACTCTCAGAAGCAGAACAGATGAGTAAAGCCATTGTTTTCCTCTTTCTATAATGATGTAACCATGATAAAATACTCCTCCCCCAAAAACTCATAAATATGAGGATACGCATGAATGAATTCCAGATTTTATTATTTATTCAGAAAAGTGTCAGAAAAATTGCTTAAATGGGCTGGTAGGACAGTAAAAAAGACTAAATCCTTTACGTCTTGGCCTTTTTAATTCTTACTTGCAAAAATATAAGCAAGAATTAAAAAATGCCAAGATAGTGTTTA
>BGPR01052844.1:0-10525 GCA_013235015.1 Araneus ventricosus
CACTGACCTGAAGAGTGCCGATATACAAGTCATTCACTTAGGGATTCCGAGGCTCGAGGAAGGGATCAGACTGCCTGGAAATAGCAAGCACATCGCTGGCCTGAAGAGTGCCGACACATGACGTAGGGACCAGCCGTCTCATCGTATAACACACTCCTCTTCGCAACAGAATCTTGGAGCTAAAATGAATAAAAAAGATATCTTGTTTATCCGAAGTCTGAACACAAAGCTCGCTTTACAGAACACTTTAAAGAAATAGTTTAATGCAGCCGAGAATATCTGGAAGCCCAGAAATGTTCATATGTAGCCCCCATTTTCCAAGCAATTTTATAGTAAATTATAACTATAAAATCAAAATCTATATTACAGGGTGATCATAAATTATTGGACCCATTTCAAAAATTAATAAAAAAATCCCATATAACGTAGCAACTTCGTTTGTTTTTTTAAATGAAAGAGTAGCTCAAAAAAAATGTTCTCATATAGGTAACACGCCGTTACGGCGCTCTAATTCTGCTACAGCGGGAGATTCCCAATGCAAGTATCAAAATGGCTACCATACAGCAGAGGGAACGTCTGACACGTCTTTGGTTCCAACGAAAGCAAATCAATTGTAACAGTTCAAAGACTTTTTCGGTTACAGTGTGGAAATTGTTGGTTTCTAAATAAAAACTCCATTAAGAGTTGGCATGAGCAATTAAGGAGTGAAGGTCTCCCTCACTCGTTCAATTTAGCGCGTAATCGATAATCGTTCAGCACTTTTCCTATGATGCATTATCAACGCTTGATAAAGTTCTTGCTTGGAGACTGCCAATTTCGATACTCTAAGCGAAAACATCGTTAATCTAACACAATTGATTTGTTTTTGTGGAACCAGAGACGTGACAGACGTGCCCTCAGCTGCACGGTGGCCATTTGACACTTGCGTTGGGAATCTCCTGTTGCAACAGATTTAGTGCACCGGAGCGGCACATCTATCTGAAAAAACTGAGCCACTCTCATTTAAAAAAGTTGCTACATTATAGGTTTTATTTTTATTAATTATTAACACCCAGTAAATAGATCGAAATTTATCATTCATTAGTTTCCCAAAGTGAACTTCGGTTTCTACCGGTGTTGGGCAATCAAGACTTGATTTGCACCTTTTCAGGTGCCGATTCGGACTCTGACAAGGAAGCTGCCGATTTGGGTTGCGACCCCATCAGCAAATGAAATTTTCAGATTAACAGACTTCAGGAAATACGGCCCATTCCTCAACTACTGACTGAACGATCGGGAATTTATTTTTCGAATTAAAAAGAAATGAAAAAAATTACGTCCGAAAAAGCTGAAAGACAGAAGCAGACGTAAATTGAATCTTTTTTTTCGAACGGAATTATGAAAATACTTTTAAGCGAGAAATTATCAAAGTACTTTTTACTTTAGACGATTCTTAAAATTCGCTTTATGATCAGAAATAACACATTGGGGCTGGCTTAAATATGTATTTTTTGTACTTACAAATATGAAACCTTTTGAGCGACCCATTTTCCTGGGAACGGTTGGTTTGGTTTAATGGCACAAGGACCAACTTGGCCATACTGTGCTAAACGTTCGTTATTTCGTTAAAGAATTTTAAAACAATGCAACTGTTAAAACTAAATCATTTTAAAAAGGTGAACTTCAATTAGAAAAGAAAAAGCATTGACATTAGGATTGGCCGCAAAGACATCAATTAAATCAACGATATGCGTACCAAAGTGGACTTCTCTTTGGGTATAAAAGTTTTTTGCATGTACATAAAATATGCTTAACGCTTAAAATGCAATTACATGTTACACATAGGAGCTGGATCAGAGCATGAAAGGTGGCGGCGAATTAAAAACGTGTCCTACTCTTAAGTCTTCTCAAAATGACATCGTGTTTCCTAATAGCGAGGTTTCCAAAACCTTTGATTGAAGGCTGGATATTATAAAGTTTATTGTTTGTCTGTCTGTCCCAGATTCTTTGCCATATTCGATGTTGTCCTGGGAATGGAGATTGGTCGCTGTAGAACAGTTTTACTAAATTTGACTTTCGTGTGTTTACAATACGCGCCATATTATGCTCCTCACAATCAATGCATTTGCATTCTGCAGAATTTACAAAACGAGCATAATAAAAAAGGGGTTCTCTTGACGTTTCTCGGTGTAAATAAAATAAGGACTAACACGCCGCTTGATTTAGTTATATTAACGTCGAGTTTGGAAGCAACGTGAGGGTGTAGTGTCAAAAATGCAGTCGAGAAATTAGGCAATATTTCTTTTTTAATTTAGTTTATTAATGACACAGGACTAGCGCGACATAAATAGACAAACACACAAATACATTTAACATAAAAGATAAGAAAACTATACATTACAATTCTTATTGTTTCGAGTCATGGCCAATTATATCACACTTCATTCTCAAAAACAACCAGCCACAGTACCGACCGACAGCCAACTGAACTGTTTACAGAACAGTCTTGTGCCGCGCCATCTACCGCAGGCAACAGCAACTATAATGTCCAGTTCCTTACAAGGGTCATTTTGGAACGGACTTCGTAATTTTGAACCGTTGTCAGACGACGAGGGCAACACCCGAGCTGGCATCCCTTCTCCAAACTTCCGCACCACACCAACGGGAAGATGTTTGACCCCCTACGTATGATTTAAAGTGCAACAGATCCACATACAAGTTGAATTTTCATTGGAATTGGGTTTGGAACCTGGACCCTGCGGCACTGCAGTCGAGACCTTACCACTAGCCCTAAAACTCGGCTTGAGAATTTTAGGCATAAAATAAATACTATATTGCAGACTAGTCTTTTCTACAATTTTTTTCAAATAACCCTCGGGTAAAAAGCAAGGAATATTTCCATACACCCATTTAGGTAAAACCGAAAAATGAGAAAACTTCAAAATTTTACCTTTTCAATGAATTCAAATCCAATTTAGAAAAAGATCAACTCGAGTAGACCTGGTATTTTATATCTATAAAATGAATGAAAGACTAATTTTTACCAAGATTGCCGCAGATTTTTATCAAAACTTTTAAAAGTGTAAAATTACGGAAAAAACCGGTAATCAATGGAAAACGTGACACTTCACTACGTACGTTTAGTGAATTTTAAAAGTCAAGTTTCCGAAAGAAATGCAATATACGTATATTTTTTGGAATCTCCGTAGTTTCTAGCTTTTGTTAAGAACGAAGGTTGAATACGAATTTTGGAAACACGCATGTTCTCGGTTATCTCACAAATCGCATCGCCTAAACACATAAGTTTAGTACCAAATAAGGTTACAGGATATATTGACTTCATAGGCAAAAAATAACGATACGTTGCATTTTAATGCCAGAAAAGTCATTCAACATAAATAACTCTAAAACCTTTGTTTCAAGGAAATCGGAGCTCGATAATTTCAAATTTAACGACGATCTTACGCTGCCTCAATGGGAAGTTAGTTTGTTAGGCATCATTTCGGATTGATAATTAACTCCTTAATTTTTAAAAATATTCAGTCTCCTAATCTGATGACATCCTATTTAGGGCATTTATTCTTATTTCAATACAAATAAGAACATTAAAGACATCAGAAATTCTTAAGCTTGTTCAAGCGATTTGTTCCTTAAAATTACTTTAACACAACGGTTTCCTACCTTTTTTAATCCTTCCTTAGCCTTTTGATTGGTCTTTATTTTTCAGAACCCCTTGATGTCGTAATTCCTCCCCCACCAACCAAGAATTTTTTTTATCAGTAATGTTAAGTGCTCAGGTTAGCCTAAGGATCCAACGTTCATTTTACATTTTATTCCATATTAGGTAGATTCCTTATAGGAAGTCTACCTACTGCAATGGTCCTCATGACACGATTTCCGGAAAATTTCTGCAGATCTTCACCGATCATGACCCCCTAGAACCCAAAATCACCCTTCGTTCAAAAGTTTATACTTATATATATGTAATAATCTCACTTAATTTTACTTTAAATTCTAATATGTGTTTTAAAGTCTTAATGTATTCCAAAATCGCTTTTCTTAAACTCCAGTTTCGTTTTATTTCCCGCGCTGGAGGTGTATTAAATCTCGCGTTTCGGCATATTTATTACTAAAAGAATATTCCAATTGCTTCCACGCGCCTACGCAAATAGCGAAATCAGCGACTTTTTGTCGCCATTCTTTTCCCTAAAACATTTACGTAATTTACTAAAAATAGCTATTATTCCCTTCACTTTGATCACGTGTCTATGTTATTCCCTTATGTAGGAGTATGCAGGGATTTTCAGCTCGCTTTTTTACTTGAAACTTAAACCAAGATGTACGTATATTCCGTCACTCTCCCATCATAAAAGAAAATTAGAATATAACTCAGCTTTTAACTGACTACAACCACGAAATCATTTTATATATATAATAATCTTGTTGATGTAGTCGTTAAATATGGTATAGACGAGTAAAATAACTATTCATTTATTATCACTATATGGAAAGTGGCGGATATACGTACATCTCGTATGAAAGTTTCAAGTAAAAAAAGAACGAAAATCCCTGCGTTCTCTAAGATAGGAGGATTAACATATAGACACGTGATGAAAGTGAAGGGAATATGAGCTATTTTTAGCAAATTACATAGATGTTTTAGGGAAAAGTCTGGCGCCAACAAGTCGCCAAGTCTGGTTTTCTGTGGGCGCGTGGAAGCGATTTAAGTATTCTTTTAATAAGAAATATGCCAAAATGCGTGATTTAATATACCTCCAGTGCGGAAAATGAAACGAAACTGGAGTTTATAAAAAGTGATTTTTGAATACATTAGTATTGTACTAAGATTTTAAAATATATAATATTAGAATTTAAAGTAAAATTAAGCGAAATTATTACATATAACGCTTTTGCCCATGTGACAAAATGTTCTTTTCCTTATACCTCCATGCAAAAGGGATCTACCTTTGCCTCCCGGTTTACCGACTGGGGTTTTTTATAATAGAATTAGTTTTACTTACTAACAAATGAAAATAGCATGGTAATAATTTCGCATTAGCTTATGATAATAGCCAGCTATTATTCATCTTAATTATCAACAATTTAAATGGAAGACAATTTCAATCAAGTATTCTGAGCTTGTTTCGTGGAGCCGAGTTTTAAAGAATTAGGTTCAAATGAAAAGACAATCGTGTCTGAAGCTGCGTCACGCTTAAAGCGATATTTGCAATTAAAATTCGCACAAGACTAGCATGTTTTTTATCCCACAAGTCCTTTGTTCGTGATGGGTATTGTATATTTTGTCGCTTTAACACCCAGTTCTTAGTACTCTTCTTTCACTGCTATCCAGTAGGATTTTGGACTTGAATAGTTTAGTTATATTTACGTCTCATTTTGTAGCAACACGAGGGATATTTTGGGACAGACTTATCAATTTTGAACCGTGGTCAGATGACTAGGACGACACCTGAACTGGCAACCTCTCGCCAAACTTTCACACCACACCAGTTTCTTCCCCTTCCATCCCTGTAGATTCTAAACCCTATGGGCGACTCGGTGGATGTAGGTTGTGGGTGGTTGGTTGGTTGGTTGGTTGGGGTTTAATGGCGCAAGAGCCATTTTTGGCTAAACTGCGCCAATCAAATGGTAAAATTCAACACAGAGGTACTAAAATTTTAAAAATCAGTGAAAATGTGAAAAGGAAATTGTTTGAAATGATCCAGATGTAAAAAAGCAAAAAAACAAGTTAAAAAGGACTAAATGCTCATAAAATACCCAATGGTCTTTAAAAAATTAAAAATATTTGGATGGTATGTCTCACCCACCAAGTCTTGTAAGGTTACAGACGATGAATTAAAATGATACTCACGATGACATTTAAAAGAAGGACATTCAATTAAAATATGTTTAATAGTGAAAGTTTCATGACATGTGGGGCACAATGGTGCTCTCTCGCCAAAAAGGAGATGCCTGTGAGTGAATCGAGTATGTCCCATACGGAGGCGAGTCAGTTTAACATCAGCCCCTCGTATGGGCAGAATGGGCCACAAACCAATTAAAGGTTTGACAGAACGTAGTTTATTGTTAGACTGAAGACTCCATGACTGCTGCCAAACAGAAAATAAATGAGAAACGAAAGACTTTTTAATATCCGGATAAGGAAGTGCTCGCGGAAGAAAAGCTGAGGCAAATTTTGCAATAGCATCAGCTGTTTCATTACCAGAAATCCCTACACGACTCGGAACCCAGCAGAAAATAATATGAAAACCTTTATTCCGAAGACCCTGTAAAACAGATAAAATTTCCAAACCAACCGGATGCATTTGAGTGTCATAATGAGAAAGAGTTTCCAAAGCACTCATGCTATCAGTATAAATAATAAAGTCGCGCTGGCTAGAAGGCGAAATCTCCTGGAGAGCACTGAAAATTGCCACTAACTCAGCAGTAAAAACAGAGCAACAATTATGCAGACGATAGCTCAGTGTATCGGATGGAAAAACTACACCACAACCAACATGTCCATCTGATTTCGAACAGTCTGTAAAAATTGGTACAAAAGAGGAGAGGAGATGTAGGTTGTGGGCACCACGCCAGTTAGTGGACATTTGGTCCCGATGGATTTAACGCTTGCCCGCTTGCACGGCGGTTCTTCGATGGAATCGGGTCTCGAACCTGGACCTCTCCGGTCCTGAAGCTAGGTTCTTGCCACCAGGCCACAGCGGCCCTTTACACTTTTCACACGAGCTTGAGGAAACAAAATTCTATACCTTTCTTTTTCATTTGATTCCCTTTTGTTGTGTTTTCCGCCTCGCAATATTACTTTCGCGTATTCCTAACTGTTCCGCCATTTACCTCTCCAGGGGTACGCGTACTACAAGTTGGGAACCTGTGCTTTAACAAATAAACTCGATGCACGCGTCTGACACGTCGTTGCATGCCAAGATTAAGTAAATCGAAAGTATATATTTTTCCATCTATTACTCCGAGAACAGCCTGTTGTCTGCCGATGAACTTTGCCGACTCAAAAAAACATTTTTGATGGCATCTGATATACAAACGTACTTTTACCGTGAAGTTTAATACAATTTTCGATTAAATTCATTTTCCATTTAAAATTAGAAGACTGTATTGCATTTAAGATTTATTACAGTATGATATACAACCAAAGAGCTTAGAAAGTAAGGAGAGAATGGGCAAACCAAAAGTTTGGAAACTATTCAAAAAACTGACAATGTAAAATCTAAGCTGATCTCATTAAAGTTAAAACAAAATTTCTCAAGATTGATTTACCTTTATAAGTAATCGATTATTATAAGGCGTTTTTCTTCTTCTCCCAGAATTTTAGTCTAACCTTTTATCCTGCGGAACTTTAATAATCTTTTGTTTACAACATCACGAATATCAAGTCTATTGACAAAGGATCTCTCTCTAACCTTCCAACAATATTTTTAAAAACCGTTATTTAGATGCAACGCTCGTAAATAAAGCCCAAGTTCGCTTGTTTTTTAACCTTCCAGCGGGCGCACGTTTTCAAGAGATACTTGCATTGTGCATCGTATTATATATTTATAAACGTTCTTTTATAAATTTAAGTGCAATTTTTATTTATAACATCTTTGTTTGCTATTTAGCTAATAAATACAGATAACATACATAAAAGCTGTATTTTTGTAAAACAGCGCGATATACTTATGTAATACGATGCACGATTTGTCGTAAAATTTGTGCAGGCGTGCCCGGTGGAAGGTTAAACTAATTGCTATTTGCATGCGATTCCGTAATTGTATAATGTAATTGAACTCTATAATAAGAGGTTAGCGCACGAAAATCGAGACGATTGACAGCCAAATGCCCAATCAATCATTGATATCCATTTTTCTATAAATATGAAAAAAATGGCAATTTTTGAAGTAAATTCCTTATAGGAACACAACATATCGTAACGGCCCTAATTACACGAATTCCGGAAAATTTCTGCATATATTCACCGATCATTGTCTCTAGAACCGAATTACAACTCGTTCAAAAATTGTGTAATGCTTGACCCGTGTTATCTTGTGAACACAACAACTGGGGAAATTTGATTTTAACCAACGTGGGATATGTTGCAAGGATAGTGAAAATGTCGGCCGAGTTCGTAGATGGGCTATCCATCCAACCCAAAGGGGAGGGGGATGGTGGGGTCGAAATTTTCATTTCCCCATAACTGTTTAACGATTGAAGATAAGACAATAATAGTCTAATTTTCTTTATCATGACGAACAATTTACTGAAATTTAGATAGCTACAATTGCCTAGAAGTTATGAGCTGAAACGCGAGTTTCATCCCACCCTCAACTCAGTCTGCCTTTTATTTGCATCCGACACCTTGTTGGAAAGCCCTCGTCACTTGCATTCTCTTCCACCCTCTTTAACCCTCATAGCTCCAACCCTTATGAAATTAGAGTACGAAATATTCTTTTCCTCATATCTCCGGACTAAAGGAACCTACCTTCTGGTTTGCCGTCATTTTTTTAGCGCATACCAATATGAAATGAAAATTGAATAGTTTCTAATAATGCAACTAAAAATTATACAAACGAATTAATAGTTTGGTCCATTACAACAGTTTATTTGGTTAACCTGGAGTTTAGGGTGCGTACGCACTTCGTTTCCCTTAAGCTTTCCAATTGTTTGTCGCCAAGAGAGTGCCTGAACATTTGTTTGGGATGCGAGTTGAAAATTTTTTTCGGCGTCGCTTGAGCATGCGTCTACAGTGATTTGTTTACCGGTCTACGGCGCATGTCCTTAATTTCGCCTCATTTCCATTGATCCATTGTCTGCGCTCTTCGATTTGATTGGTCGGCGTACGCATTTTAATAATACTTCGTTTGGAATTCTTGATCCTTTATGTACCAAACGATTTTTTTCAATAACCGTTCGCTTCTCTTCTGAAGACCAATTCTTTTAATTTGCCGATTCTCCATCAATGTGTTGCTGATTATGGCTTCCAAATATCGAACAAGGAATGTTTTTTCTGGAAACAATGGTTCCCTTGCTACGTTTCATCGTCTTCAGACGTCGCGTTTTTCCTGTATTCGTGCTTTCCCTGTGTGTTTCGTTTCTCAATGAAAAAAGCTAAGCTACGAGGGGCCTGCTTTGCTGAAAGCGAAGCCGCTGATGTTTTTTTAAAGTTAAAGACATTTGTCCGTTGAACACTTGCAATGCGCAAGAGACCTATAAAAAACTCTCTGCGCATTCTAAACAGTGTGTGGCGACGGCAAATAAAATCGCGCCACAGAAAATTGGCGAGAAAATAGTACGGCTAAGTTCCCGGTTTATCTTTTACTAGCAGTACGCGCACGGCGATGCCCGTGGAATCAGGACTTCAACAAAATAAAAAAAAAAATCGCCCACAATGACGCGAAAAAGTTTTCAAAACAAAATCAAAACAAAAGATACACATTATAGATTTTCCGGCTTATTTTTTCCGCGATAATAACATGTAGAAAAACAGTACAGAGTACATTAATCCAAAACAATATAAAAAAATTGTTGCCCGTGGAATCAGGACTTCAACAAAATGAAAAAAAAGAACATGACAAAAAGCTCCGAAGGTTATGACGTCACCTGACCCTTCATCCAATCAAATTGAAAGCTGCGTTCCGAAAGACTGTCGCTGAAGAAATTTCGCTCGACAAAAATAACTCGTCTGCCCAGGAATAATTTAATTTTAAAAAAACGGGAAAAGATATTTTAACCGTTCTTGTTTTAAATCAGAGAGAACCGTTCTAGTTATAAGCTGAAAAAAATAGAAAATAATAGTGTTATTAGAAAGTCGGATGCAACAAATTTAAAATCAAAACTAACATCTTGATGCCAAAACTGGGTATTTTTTAAAAATTTCTCAAAATTCAGTAAATTGCGTTAGAAATTCAAAACTAACTTCATTAGAACGGAAATCGCGTGCTCTTTCCGATGGTGTATCTATTTTTGTCGTACAGTTATTTGAAACCATTCTATTGAGAAATTAGCGCGAAAAATCAAACAAAACAACACAAAACATTAAATAAAAAAAATTCTAGATTAAAATTTAAAATTTCGGCTTCGAGGTGCATTCAGTCACCATTACGACTACCTGTGTACCAAATTTCATGGCTGTAAGTGCGATAGATTCGTCTGGACATCGCAGACAAACACACACACACACACACGCACGCACACAAACATTGCCTTTTATAAGTATAGATTTTTCTTGGTTTTCTAAAAAAGTCGATTTTAGTAAGGTGCGATTTACTTCCAGGCTTCTTCACTTTACTCTCTAACCGATGTAAAATCCGGGTTTTCTCCTCGACACTCACTTTCAGAACATAATATAGGAAATATGCCTTTTCCATGAAGGCATCAGACCTTTCCTCGAGATAAATCGGAACTCTACCGAAAGTTGCGACATCTTATTAAAAGATAGCTTAATACTTTAAAACACTTTCACATTATGTCAAAAATTATTTCCCAGTATCTAATCTGTATAAATTAATTGTCAACAAACAGTTTTGTGGTCATAGAA